>JAJPUD010006168.1:67709-115376 GCA_023553655.1 Myrmecobius fasciatus
TTTTTTTTTTTTTTTGCTTAGGCAATTGGGGTTAAGTAACTTGCACTGAAACACAATATATAAAAATTAATGTCAGTGGAAGAGAGGATAATTATTGAAGTAAATAAGCTGAATATAGAAAACTCACTAAAAAAAATGAGTTCATGGAATGATGGTGTTAAAGCAGAAGTGAGGCCAACTCCCTCATTTTCAAATGAGGAAACAGGCTCAGAGAAATTATATGATCTGTTCAGAGTTACACAAACAAGATTTGAACCTGTGTCTTCTTGGTCCTGAATTCAGTGCTCTTTCTATTCCTCCACATTGCCTCTATTAACATGTTATCTTCCTTTGTACATGCTTGATACATTAAGATAGAAGAGAAGACTTAATAAATATAAATGGTAGCCTCACTAATCTAGTAATAATAAAATATTTCAATATTTTAACAACCTCTAATTTTAGCAATGTGATCATGCCTCTACCTCCTTGATATGCTTCCACCCTGGGCCTGCCTTTTTTATTGGTAAGTCTCCGGCTGATCACTATTTCATGAGAGGCTACAGTTGTGTTCATTTCTCTTCTAATTCAATTTGCAATCAGGATTGCTCAACTTCCTCACCAGCAGCCTTTATCCCTGACCTCTGTATATCCCATCTGACATGATAAAATGCCTCTGCGGCTTAGTGAGGACTTAAAGAGTTTCTGCAGCCAAAATGTCATTATCTTATTGTCAATCTGATGACAAACTGCTCCAAACTAAAATAGACTGTCACTGAATAACAGACATATAGTTCATAACCAAGCAGGCCTGAATTCAAAGTCTTTCCAGCTTGGTGGATCTAATAGAACTTACATTGTGCAGGCACAATCATTGAGAATCTGGAGTGACTTCAGCACCATGATGAAGAAGCAAAGTAGGACTTTACTGATACATGTAATACTAGTATTCTTTAATCATATTCTTTATTTTAATATTATTTTATTTAATTTAATATACTTTAATTCAATTCATGAAATATTTATATGATCTCAAATAAAATAACTATGTAAAACTGGGTGGGGTACAGTGGATAGAGGATTGAACCTGGAGTCAGAAAAACCTGAGTTCAAATCCTGCCTTAAGTAATTACTAGCTGAGCGACCCTGAACAAATATCTTAGCATTTCTCTTTCTTCTTCATTTTTGGAAAGGCAATTGGGATTACGTGATTTGTCCAGGATCCCACCACTAAGTGTCTGAGATTGGATTTGAACTCAGGCTCTCCTAACTCTAGGGTTGAGCATCTAACCATTGCACAACCTAACTGCCCCTCTTAGTGTTTTTCAGTGTCAGTTTTTTTCACTCAGATTCATAGCAGCATTTATATCCCAGGATTATTGTAAAAATTAACTAAGATAATATTTGTAAAATAATTTGCACATCTCAATATGCTATATAAATGGAAGACATTAAATTGTCATAAATGAATCATTAATTGCTTTTTATGTGATAGGTCAGCTTTTTATGTGACAACCAAAAGGGCAAGCCCAGAGTAGAGACATATCAATGTGGGGGTGGGGGGGAGAGAGAAGGCTGCTAGCAAGGAGGTGGAACAGTTTGGAAAGTGAGTTAAGCTGGGAATGACATAAGCATGATTAAGGGCCCTCATAAGATTCATAGAGAAAGTCTTAAGTCCACTTAATAGAGCCTAATCAGGCTATATTTAAATGACAAAATGTATAGTCCAAACAATTTGTGCTATAGTTCAGAGGAGGGAAGAAGGATGAATGGAAGACATCCCAGAGCAACACCTTTGTACTTAAAGGTCTCTAGAAATAGTTAAGGAGCACATAAAAGTATAAATAACGGAGATATATGGGAACAAAGAGACAGAGGTCTGAACTTTTGAAGTAGAATCATTTTAAAAATAATATTTTACTTCCACCAATTACATTTAAAAATAATTTTAACATTCTTTTTTTAAGTGTTAAGTTGCAGAATCTATGCCTTTCTTCTTCCCTTCCTCCTCCCTGAGACAGTAAGCAATTTCATATAAGTTATGCATAGGCTATTGCATAAAATATTAGTCATTTTGTGGAAGAAAACTCAAACATTAAAAAAATAAAATGAAAGAAAGAAAAAGACAAACTATATATTTCAGTCTATATTCAAATTCATCAGTTCTTTCTCTGGAGGTGGATAGCATTTTTCATCACAAGTCCTTAGAGACTGTCTTCTATCATTGGGGGTTTCAAAAAATGTTCTGGTTATTCATGGATATTAGCTTTTTAAAATACACATTTCTTTATGAATCATATTTGGAAAGAAAAATCAGAACATAAATGAAAAACCATGAGAGAGGAAAACAAAAAAACAAAAAAAAAAGATAGAGATTTTTTTTTTATTTCCTATTCTCTTGGAACTTGACACCTGAGAATTCTCTATATAAAAAAGTTTCTGGATTTATCAATAGCTTATGGTTTATATTGTATCTGATCATAGAATAGTCAGAGAATAGGCAGGTAAGCATGTAGTTCATCAAAGGCATAGACTATTATGCTAGATTTTAATGTTGAGAAAAGCAGCATAAGTCATAAAGGAATAAAAAGATGTTTATCCACATACCACACACCAAAAATCATCATTCCTTGGTTATTATAATTTGTCTTACTGGGAATTTAAATATATTATGTATTGGCATATTCTTCTCATTTGCATTGCAGAGAAAAGCATGTTGTATGTACCTTCAGGAAATGGGCCTATGCAGATTCCAATTACGCTCATCTCATAAAGTAGTCAATATGTCATCTCAATTGCATCCCAGGAATCTGTAATTTCTTTTTGACTTTGGTATATTTTTAACCATCCAAATTTAAGTTTAAAGTATTTAAAGTTTAAGTATTCCTTCATATCCTCCCCAGCTGTGTGTGCCATGCTATTTATCCAATTCATTCACAAATACATTCTTTGATGGGAATTTTCAAAATATGTCTTGAGGGAGACAAAACCAACTGAATGTTAGGCATATTTTAGTCCTTGGATTTTGGGTACACACAAAAAAGTTATGCTTAGTCATGAAAATGACTCAGCAAACTCAGTGAAGTTTGTTCAACTTCTGGCCTATTGGATAAAATGAGTAGTCCTGGATTTAATTCCCTTTTTCCTTAAAAATTCTGTGACTAGGTAAAATATTTAAGCTTTCTTTTTTTTCTGGCTCACAAGTGGAGAATGAGGATAACAATTGCAAAAGATTTTCTTAGATTCCTGCAGAAACATTTTTGACAAATGTATGTCTGTTCCCTTAAATTAGCCTTTCTAGTCAAAATGCTATTCTCCTTTCTGTTATAAATACCAATATTTGCAGGTTCTCTTAAAACACTAAGTTCAGGCTTGATCTAGAAAATATTAAGTATAATTTTTCACGTCTTGATTTTTTTTGAGCCATTTTGATCTATGACTGCATGTCTTTGTCATTGTGCTCCTTTTCATATTAATTTTTACTCTTTCCTTTTCCTTGTATTCTCCTCTCTCCTCTTTTTCTTTCTTTTTTATTTTCCACTCTTTTCAACAAAATTATGGACTGGTTGACAACCTGAAGATTTGCCCAGAAGATTGGGGGGAGGGAGGGGAGGAGAAGGGGAATGTGTGCACATGTGTGTAGGTGTCTGTGTATCTGTGTGTGTGTGTGTTTAAGCATTTAACACAGTAGTAGGTCCTTAATGTTTAGTTGATTACTAATTATAAGCAACATATATAGTGGAGGATAAAGGAGAATTATAGATTTCAGATCTGACAAGCAGTCATATATGAGACTGGGACTTTAACAAACCAGAGCAAATAAATCTAAATGGTATGGATTCCTTTAGCATACATTTTTATATCCCAGAATACTGCCAATTTGAACTTGATTTGTTACTTATTTTCAAGATGGTCTCTTAACATCTGGTAAAAATGGAATACTTGGCCTTTGAGAGTAAGCATTAGTATCAAGATGTTTCTGGCAAAATAACAAACTAACTAATGTGGAAAGGGGACTGGATACTGTCAACATCTGGGGAAAGAAAATTATCTAATTGAAATTTTATTGCAATAACTTTGGTTGTTCTCTTTCAAGAAAAGAGGCCTTTAGGAAAGTACCTGAGGAATCAGAAGTAACTAGTGGGTGAGGTAGAGGAAGAAAGGGCAGGGGAGAACATTCAACCTGTTTCATTCTGGGTCCCACAGCAGTCACCAAGAATCCTGGCACCTGGACAGACTCAGTTGTGAACTAGAGGTGAGAGACAAATTTTAAGTCGAAGCCGTATGAGCAGAGACTGCAAATGCTGATGCTGAGAAAGCCACTAGGAGGAAGAGGAAGGAGCAGAATTGGAGCAAGCTCACTTGAGTTACAGATCCCACCTCTGTTAATTCACAATAACAGCTTCAGATTCTTAGGTCTGCCATAAAAGGTAGGTACAAAGGGCCAGCAGTGTAACATGCAGACTGCCTATCCTAGGTGAATGTAGTTATAACAGGAGAGGGGACAGCCTGTCCCCTAAAAAGTTCTGGAACAAAACCTTGGACTCTCTACCCTTTTTATAGCTCTGCAGTCAGTCAACAATTTTTAATAGCATCTTATTTTTCCAAATAATGTAAAGATAGGTTTCAACATTCATTTTTGTAAGACTGTATTCTAAATTTTTCTCTCTCCCTCCCTTACCCTCTTCTCCCCAAATTATCAAGCAGTCTGATAAAGGTTACATTTGTGCAAACTTTTAAACACATTTCCATATTTGTCATTCAATAAGCATTTGTCAAGTTGTATGTAACAGATCTGCAATTTCATGTGCAATCATCTTTTTTTATTGTACTGTTAAGGAAGTGCTTGTTTTATTCCATAAATTATAAAGAAAATAGATTAAAAAAAAGAACCTACCATATGCCTGGTATTATGCTAAGTGCTATGGATATGTAAGTGCTAAGTAAAATCTATCCCCAAAGAGTTAACATTTTAATGAGGAAGATGACATGCAAAAAAAAATTAGGCACCTAAGACACATACAAGGTAAAAATTATAAAACAAAGATGATCTCATATGGAAGGTATTAGCAATGGGGGTGGGGTAGGCAGGGAAAGAGCCAGGAGAGGACCAGGAAAAGCTTCTTATGGAAGATGGAGTTTGAGCTGCTCTTGGAAAACCAGGGAAGCTAAGAGGACAAGGATGAAAAAGGAGAGTATTTGAGTCATGGGACCGTCAGTGGAAAGGCATGGAATCAAGACTGATTGACAGGAAGAACAGCAAATAAGCCAGAATGGCCTGTATGTAGAGGGGACTAATGTGTAAGAAGAGTGGAAAGGTAAGAAAGGTCCAGATGAGAATACCTTTAAATGTCCCAAATAGGAGTTTATTTTTGATCCTAAATGTTATAGGGAACCATTGGAATTTATTGAAAAGGGAGGATGACTTGGTTAGACTTGTGCTACAGGAAAATTGCTTTAGAGGTATGTCTGAGGATAAACTAAAATAGGGAGAGCAAGGAGACCTATTAGGAGGTTATTATACTAGTTCAGGTCAGAAGTGGTAAGGGAGTGAGCTAGAGTGATAGCTGTGTGAGCAGAGAGAAGAGGATATATATGAGATACTTTGAAATCAGCTTTGCATTTGACCATTGTTTTGATATGTTGGACAACTAAGTGTGAAGAGTTAAAAATGGCCCCAAAATGGCAAACCTAGGTGATTGGAAAATGCTTTAATCAGTAACCAAAAGAGATTCTGAAGTCTTTAGGGGGGAAATCATTTCCCTATGTGATATCCACTTAGAAATGTCCAATATGGACACAGGAATAACTGACTCTCTTCTTGTTATGGAAAGTAATAGCTATCTACTGGTATAATAGATAGATCATGGGGCTTGGAATCCAAAAAATTCATTTTTCTGAATTCAAATCTTGTTTCAGACACTTACCAGGGTATGTGATCCTGGGCAAGTTACTTAATTGTGTTTGACTAAATTTCCTCATTTGTAAATGAGCTGGAGAAGGAAATGACAAATCACTCCATTATCTCTGTCAACAAAAATGGGTTATGAAGACACATATGAGTGAAACAACTAAACATAAACAACAACAAAAGACCAGCATATAATTAAAATGACCATACTACCTAAATTAATGCATTTAATTAGTACCATATTAATCAAACCACATATTTATCAAGCTAGAAAAAATAGCAAAAATCACCTGGAAGAACAAAAGATCAAGAATTAATGAAAAAATTGGGAAGGAAAGAGGCCTAGCAGGAATAGATCTCAAATTATATTACAAAGCAGTAATCATCAAGTACTGGTTAAAAATAGAAAAGTTGATTGGTAGAACACATTAGGTATGCAGCATACAGAAAAAACTAGCCTAATAGTCTAATGTTTATTAATTCTAAAGGTTCAACCTACTTCAAAAATATCTTATTACTTTAACAAAAAAACTGTTTGAAAAATTGGAAAGTAGTCTGGCAGAAATTAGGTTTTAGATCAATCATATCCAAATATATCACATACCTATTTGCATATATAATAAATATCTATTATATATAACATATTTATATATAAGATATATAATATACATATTTTATAATATTGTTTTATATATAGGGATTATGGGGTGTTCAGGGAGAACCAATACTTCTGGTAAAGGGCTTACCATACCCTTTTCAGGGTTGCTCATCTACCTTTGGTGTCTACCTACTACCCAACTCTCATCTGTAGTTACAAGAAGAAGCCATATGCTGGTAAAACTTACTGGACAGATGGCTAAACCAGACTGAGGATAACCAGCAGGTCCCAGATCTGTTGTTAAGTTAGAGGGATGTCTACTCTAAGCATTTGAAGCCTTCCTCTGGCAGAATGAGCAAATGGGAACAATTTGTTCCATGAAGAGGGCTGAAATATGCACTGTGGAATACTTAGAGATTGGTCAGATATAGAATATCACAAGATCATCCACTGCATCCCAGGCCATCAGTAGTAATTCTAATTTTTGTCTTACCATTTGGACTTCAATGATTCAATAAAAGAGAGTGAAGCTGATGACTTTATGTAACTCTACCTCACTTAAATCCAATTTATTTATAAGTCAAGACATCATTGGTCATCTTCAAAAAAAAAACTCAAAAAATTAACAACAGCATAACACATGTTACCTCACACCACAAAACATAAAAAGTCATATCATAACCAAAGTAGAAAAAAGTAAGGAAGAAATTACCTTTCAAATTTATGAATAGGAGAACAGTTTATGACCAATAAGGGACAGAAATAATGGAAATTAAAATAGACAATTTTGATTGTATAAAATTAGAAAGATTTTATGCAACCAATGTGCCCACAATTAGAAGACATGACAATTGAATCTATGGTAGTTGATGAGATTATCAAATGAGAGTAAAGAAAAAAGTGATCCAAGACAGAGTCTTAAGGGGGAATACCTACAGTTATGTTATGAATGAAGATTCAGCAAGGGAGCTGACAGAAGCTCCCTTGAACAGACAGGAAGGAGGAGAAACAAGAAAAAGCGAGATCATAACCTAGAGGAGAAAGAATAAACAGAAAGAGAGTGTGGTCAACAGTATAAAATGCTTGGAAGAAGTCAACAATGCCTACCTCTCTCAACAAAAGAGCTAAAGCTAAAATAAAGACTGAAAAAGCTACTCTTCCTGCATCAAATCAGTAGCATATCACCTGAGGACTAAAGCTGAAGTCAGAAGCAGAGCGGAATCTCAAGAACCACATGCTGCATAAAACAATGCATAGTAGTAACCAAGAGAAAAACAAAATTCTACCTAGAAAAGACTATGAGATT
Source organism: Myrmecobius fasciatus (assembly GCA_023553655.1). NCBI lineage: Eukaryota > Metazoa > Chordata > Mammalia > Dasyuromorphia > Myrmecobiidae > Myrmecobius > Myrmecobius fasciatus. Next base: position 75,504 of record JAJPUD010006168.1, read on the forward strand.
TATATCACTCAATAGACATTACAAGTCACACTAGAACATTAAAGAGTGGGTCAACTAGGAGTAGAACAATGACATCATCAGAAATTGGGATGCCTGCAATGTTGAAGGTATGAGCTGCCCTCTCTTCACATTATCTGGATATACTTATTCTCCATCTCTGTGTATATGTTTTCCATACATATATGCCCATCCATGTGTATAACCTCATATATGTTTCTTATGTGTGCTCCTCTTCCCATTAATGCTGTATACTTATATAAATGTGCCCCAGGTTTATGAGGTAAATAGTATGTTATCACATTTCTTATTATGCTATTTTATTAACTGCCTTTGCTTTAAACTAATCTCATTCTCTAGCTGCTTGCCTTGTTAGTAAAAATAAATACATCAGTGGAAATTCACTCTCTTTCTCTCTGTCTCTGTCTTTCTTTATAGACTCAGAGAATAACTTGAACCTGGTTGTTTTCTTGGGTTGGGGTGTTCCAAGTAATGTATATGTCATTTTAGGTTAATATATGCTGAAATATAAGAGGTGATTTTTTGCATCTAGAGGAAAGGCAGGATCTTAAGCAAAGGAAGCAAACTCAAAACTATACCCATAAAAAAGTTTTAAAAAGTTCAAAATTCACCTTTATAAGTATAATTTAAATCACATAATTTTAGACAATGTTGCAGGTTCCATATCACTAAGTTTTAGAGGGGTGAGGTAGAGCAAGGTAGGTTTTTTTTAAGTTTTTGTTTTTGCTGTTCAGTTATGTTCAATTCTCTGAGATCTCATTTGGGTTTTTCTAGACAAAGATACTGAAGGGACTTGTCATTTCCTTTTCCAACCCATTTTACAGAAGAAGAAACTGAAGTAAACAGGTTAAGTAACTTGCTCCAGCTCACACAGTTAGTGAGTGTTTGAAGCCAGCTTCAAACTCAAGTCCTCCTGACACCAAGACTAGTCTTCTATCTATTACCTAGCTTCTGAATTTTAAGAATTATTATCCCCTTGAGGCGGAGCCAAGATGGCAAACTGTAGACAGCATCTTCTGTGAGCTCCTGAGACCTTCCCTCAGACCCAGACAAATTGAGCCTCCGAATTGGATCTAGAGTGAGGGCTCCACCAAACACTTGGACTACAACACTTCTATCAAATATCTACTTTGAAAGAACTTCTGAGGTCAGTTTTAGACGGGCAGGGGATCGAGCAGCTCCCCGCGCTCAGACACCAGTGTGCAGCCAGGGTGCAAGTCCGGGGCTGGGAAGGACCAGAAGATTTTAGGCTGCCAGGAAGTCCCTGGGAGATGCTTGGGCCACTTTGCTCTGCTTGCGGGCAGGTGCTTTGGCAGATCTGGCTTTGGTAAAGGGTGGATTGAGAGCAGCTGAAAGGGTGGTCCTAGTGTGGATCTATCCAGATCAACCCCAGACCAACTCGGCAAATTGCCCCAGGGCAAATTGAAATTGCTGCTGCTGCAGAATTCCCTGCTGGTGACTGATACCTCAACTCAAAAGCATGAGCAAGAAGAAGAGAGCTCTCACCATAGACAGCTTTTACGGAGAGAAACTAGAGAAGTGCCCAGATCCTGAGATTCTGAAAACAATCCCAGATAAAGCCACAAAGGTGGACTTCAGCTGGTCTCCCTTTCAGAAGGCTTACCTGGAAGATTGCATAAAGAATCTCAAAAGAGAGCTAGAAGAAGATTGGGGAAATAAATTGAGAGCAGTGCAAGAAAGAAATATCGCCCTGCAACAGAGATGTGAAAAACTGGAAAATAAGTCTGGTGAACTGGAAAAAGTCACCAAATCACAAGAAAATAAAAATAGTGAATTGGTAAAAAACAACAATTCACTGAAAAACAAAATTAGTGAATTGGAAAAAGTCACCAAATCACAAGAAAATAAAAATAGTGAATTAGTAAAAGACAACAATTCACTGAAAAACAAAATTAGTGAATTGGAAAAAGACAACAATTCACTGAAAAATAAAATTGGCAAAATGGAAAAAGAATGCAATGAACCAAAAAATTCAATTGGCCACTTACAAAAGGAGCTAAAAAAGATAGCTGAAGGAAATAATACCTTAAAAATTAAAATTGAACAAATAGAAGTGAATGACTCAATAAGACTTCAAGAATCAGTCAAACAAAAACAAAAAAATGAAAAAATAGAAGAAAATATGAAATATCTCCTAGGAAAAACAACTGACTTGGAAAACAGATCCAGGAGAGACAATCTAAGGATTATTGGACTCCCTGAAAGTCATGATGAAAAAAAGAACCTGGATGCTATCTTCCAGGAAATCATGAAAGAGAATTGCCCTGATGTTTTAGAATCAGAAGGCAAAGTTGGCATTGAAAGAATTCACCGATCACCTCCAGAAAGAGACCCCAAAATTAAAACCCCAAGGAATATCGTGGCCAAATTTCAAGACTATCGCACCAAGGAAAAGATATTACAAGCTGCTAGAAAAAAACAGTTCAAATACCGAGGAACTGTCACTAGAATTACACAGGATCTGTCAGCTTCCACATTGAAGGATCGAAGGGCCTGGAATCAGATATTCCGAAAGGCAAAAGAACTTGGATTACAGCCGAAAATAAGCTATCCAGCTAGAATGAGCATCATCTTCCAGGGAAGAAGATGGTCATTCAATGATACAGGAGAATTTCACCTATTTCTAATGAAAAGACCAGATCTGAACAAAAAATTTGACCTCCAAATAGAGAACTCAAGAGAAGAGTAAAAAGGTAAAAAGGAAAACTCTTGAGAACTATATTTCTACTATAGGTATCCTTTAAAGAATGGCAGTGTAATTCAATTTTACTTTGATAATAATCGAAAAGAAATTAGAGGTGGAAGGTATATCATACTGTAAAAAAGGGGGAGAAGGGAATGGAGGTAAAATAAAGTAAAAATAAAAAGGAGGTAAAATAAGGCAAAGTCTCATGAAGAGACATAGAAAATCTAATATAATTGAGGGAAAGAAGGGAGGGTGATGAGTATTGTGTAAATCTTACTCTCATTAGATTGGGCTCTAAAAAAGCATATCAGACACATTTGATTTCAGGGAAAAACTTGGCCCTCTGTATAGGGAAGTAGGAGGGAAAGGAGGAAAAGAAAGGGGTAAATTAATAGAAGGATTAGGGGAAAGGTGTAAAAAAGAGGGAGGGTTCTAAAGGGGGGAGGACTGTTAGAGGGAGGTGGTCATCAAAAACAAAATACTGGGGAGGGGGGAAGGGAGTAAGGGGAAAGGGAAGAGAAAAATATAACTTTGGGTAAATAAGATGGCAGGAAATATAGATATAGTCATTTTAACTGTGAATGTGAATGGGATGAACTCTCCCATAAAATGGAAACAGATAGCAGACTGGATTAAAAGTCAGAATCCTACAATATGTTGTTTACAAGAAACACATCTAAAACATAGAGATACATACAGAGTAAAGGTAAAGGGCTGGAGCAGAATCTTTTATGCCTCAAGTGAACAAAAAAAAGCAGGGGTAGCAATCCTTATCTCAGATCAAGTAAAAGCAAAAATAGATCTAATTAAAAGAGATAAGGAAGGAAATTACATTTTACTAAAGGGTACCATAGACAATGAAGCGGTATCAATACTACACATATATGCACCAAGTGGTATAGCATCCAAATTCCTAGAGGAGAAACTAACAGAGATGCAAGGAGAAATAGACAGTACAACTATACTAGTGGGGGATCTCAACCTTGCTCTCTCAGAATTAGATAAATCAAACCACAAAATAAATAAGAAAGAAGTTAGGGAGATAAACAAAATGTTAGAAAAGTTAGGTATGACAGATCTCTGGAGGAAATTGAATGGTGATGGAAGGGAGTATACTTTTTTCTCAGGGGTTCATGGAACTTATATGAAAATTGATCATGTGTTAGGGCATAAAAACCTCAAAATCAAATGCAGAAAAGCAGAAGTAGTAAATGTATCCTTTTCAGATCATGATGCAATAAAACTCACATGTAATATAAGGCCAGGAGAAAACAGACCACAAGTTAATTAGAAATTAAATAATCTAATCCTGAAGAATGAATGGGTGAAAGAGCAAATTATAGACACAATCGATAATTTCATCCAGGAGAACGACAATAATGAGACAACATACCAAAATGTGTGGGATACGGCCAAAGCAGTTATAAGAGGTAACTTTATTTCTCTTGATGCTTATTTGCATTATTTTATGCAAAAAAAGAAAGAGAAGATCAATGAATTAGGGCTACAATTAAAAAAACTAGAAAAAGAGCAAATTAAAAACCCTCAATTAAATACCAAATTGGAAATTCTGAAAATAAAAGGTGAGATTAATAAAATTGAAAATAAGAAAACTATTGAATTAATAAATAAAACTAAGAGTTGGTTTTATGAAAAAACCAACAAAATAGATAAATAAGCCTTTAGTTAATTTGATCAGAAAAAGGAGAGAGGAAAATCAAATTGTTAGTCTCAAAAATGATAAGGGAGAACTTTCCTCCAATGAACAGGAAATTAGAGTAATAATTAGGAGTTTCTTTACCCAACTTTATGCCAATAAACTATAGACCCATTTCCCTAAAGAATATTGATGCAAAAATTTTAAATAAGATTTTAGCAACAAGATTACAGAAAGTTATCTCCAGGATACTACACTATGATCAAGTAGGATTTATACTAGGAATGCAGGGCTGGTTCAATATCAGGAAAACTATCAGCATAATCAATTATGTTAATAACCAAACTAACAAAAACCATATGATTATCTGCATAGATGCAGGAAAAGCCTTTGATAAAATCCAACATCCATTCCTATTAAAAACACTAGAGAGTATAGGAATAAATGGGCTTTTCCTTAAAATGATTAGTAGCATCTACTTAAAACCATCAGCAAGCATCGTATGTAATGGAGACAAACTAGAACCATTTCCAATAAGATCAGGAGTGAAACAACGCTGCCCACTGTCACCATTACTATTTAATATTGTATTAGAAATGTTAGCTTTGGCAATAAGAGAAGAAAAAGAGATAAAAGGAATTAGAGTAGGTAATGAAGAAACCAAATTATCACTCTTTGCAGATGACATGATGATATACTTAGAGAACCCTAGAAACTCAACTAAAAAACTACTAGAAACAATTCACAACTTTAGTAAAGTTGCAGGATTCAAAATAAATCCATATAAATCATCAGCATTCTTATATATTACCAACAAAGTTCAGCAGCAAGAGATAGAAAAAGAAATTCCATTCAGAATAACAGATGATAGCATAAAATATTTGGGAATCTATCTGCCAAGAAAACGTCAGAAACTATACGAACTAAACTACAAAACACTTTCCACACAAATAAAATCAGACCTAGTCAATTGGAAAAACATTAAGTGCTCATGGGTATGCCTAGCGAATATAATAAAAATGACAATACTACCCAAACTAATTTACTTATTTAGCGCCATACCAATCAAACTCCCAAGAAATTATTTTACAGACCTAGAAAAAATAGTAGCAAAGTTCATTTGGAAGAACAAAAGGTCAAGAATTTCAAGGGAATTAATGAAAAAAAAAAAAAGACAGATGAAGATGGCCTTGCTGTACCAGATCTAAAACTATATTATAAAGCAGCGGTCATCAAAACCATTTGGTACTGGCTGAGAAATAGAGCAGTCGATCAGTGGCATAGAATAGGATATGAGGACAAGCTAGGTAATAATGTTAGCAATTTAGTGTTTGATAAAACCAAAGACCCCAGCTTTTGGGATAAGTACTCACTATTCGGCAAAAACTGCTGGGAAAATTGGAAACTAGTGTGGAAGAAATTAAGGCTGTACCCACACCTAGATAAGATCTAAATGGGTTCATGATCTAGATATAAAGTGATATTATAACCAGATTAGAGGAACATAGGATAGTTTACCTCTCAGACCTGTGGAGATGGAATAAATTTATGTCCAAAGAAGATCTGGAACTCTTAATTGAACACCAGATAGATAATTTTGATTATATTAAGTTAAAAAATTTCTGTACAAACAAAACTAATGCAGACAAGATTAGGAGGGAAGCATCAAATTGGGAAATCATCTTTACATTTAAGGGTTCTGATAAAGGTCTCATCTCTAAGATATATAAAGAATTGTCTCATATTTATAAGACTTCAAGCCATTCTCCAATCAATAAATGGTCAAAGGACATGAACAGACAATTTTCAGATGATGAAATTAAAACTATTTATAATCATATGAAAAGGTGCTCCAAATGACTATTGATCAGAGAAATGAAAATTAAGACAACTCTGAGGTACCATTATACACCTGTCAGATTGGCTAAGATGACAGGAAAAGATAACGATGAATGTTGGAGAGGATGTGGGAAGACTGGGACACTGATGCATTGTTGGTGGAGCTGTGAATGGATCCAACCATTCTGGAGAGCAATTTGGAGCTATGCTCAAAAAGTTATCAAACTATGCATACCCTTTGACCCAGCAGTGTTTCTATTGTGCTTATATCCCAAAGAAATCATAAAAGAAGGAAAGGGCCCCACATGCGCAAGAATGTTTGTGGCAGCTCTTTTTGTAGTGGCTAGAAACTGGAAACTGAATGGATGCCCATCAATTGGAGAGTGGCTGAATAAATTATGGTATATGAATGTTATGGAATATTATTGTTCTGTAAGAAACGACCAGCAGGACGATTTCAGAGAGGCCTGGAGAGACTTGCATGAACTAATGCTCAGTGAAGTGAGCAGAACCAGGAGATCATTATTCACGGCAACAACAATACTATATGAGGATCAGTTCTAATGGACATCACTCTCTTCAAGAATGAAATGCTTCAAACCAGTTCCAATTGTTCGGTGAAGAGAGCCATATACACCCAGAGAGAGGGATGTGAAATGTGGACCACAACATAACATTTTCATGTTCTCTATTGAGGTTTGCTTGCATTATATTTCCTTTATCGGATTATGCTTTCTTGTAGATATGATTTCTCCTGCACAAGAAATGATGCAATAACTATACATATATTCCATTTCTTAAGTATTCTAACATAATTATCATGTAGTGGATACCCTGCCATCTAGGGGAGGGGTGGGGAGTAGGGGGGAAAAAACTTTAATAAAATAAAATTTAAAAAAAAGAATTATTATCCCCTTTACTGGATCCAGCTGGCTCAATCCTGATAATTTCTTTATTTCTTCTGATTAATAATATAAAAACAGTATTTTTCCAGTGGGAGGTAATTAGGGTTCTCTCCCATTCCAACACAAGGCCAGGAAGCTCAAACCAGCTATGTTACTGTATCTTTGACCCATTTCCACAAACATTATAGCAACCATAAATGCTCTCCCTCTACACCCCCTCATTTTTTTTAATAAGACTATCTCCCATTATCACTTTGTCCACCTAGTAAGTCTTCCTTTTTAGTATCCTCTTCTCAGTCCACCCAAATCTCTTTATATCATAAATCAGAGAATTAAGTATTTCTGGAATGAGAGAAACTAGCTTGCAAAACTTTCCCTCTTTCATTTTTATTCAGTATAGAGGTGAGATTCTAGATTTTAAGAAATGTTGCCTTTGGTATGGATTAAGCATTACTGGTTTTATTTTGTTTTGGATACTTGTGACTCAATATATGTAAAAATTCCTTCTACCTATAATGCAGCATTATAAAGTAGCTTGTCTTTAACTTACTCCTGTAAAATTTATTCCTGGTAGAGAACTGACAATTTAACTGAATTACCCAGCTAGTTGATATACTTGAACCCTTATCATTATGACTCTCAGTCCAACCCTTTATACTTCCTCTCATGCTACTGCCAGAAATATTGGTAAATGGATATTAAGAGTAAGCATATCAATAATATTCACTTAACCACAGTATATAGCTGTGAAACATGGAATACCACCATATTAGAATTTAAAGTATAAATAACTGAATCAAAAGAGACATTGCAAATGTAAATCAAGGTGCATTTAAACGTGAGATGTCAAAGGCATCTATTAAACTATTAGCTTGAAGCTGCACTAAACCTTTTTTTGACACTATACATATATTGTAAATATATGTATACCTGTATGTATACATATGACCTTTTATATAGAACATATTATACATAAAATACTGACCCACTTTCCTTTATATAGATTTACATACATATACACGTGTATTATATAAGTGTGTGTGTGTGTGTGTGTGTGTATACACACACACACATACATACTTTCTCCCACTTAAGGAAGTGTATCAGTCCTAAATCTGGAGAATGAGAAAGAACAGAAGGACAGGGTTTAGATTATACAAATTAGATACTGGTATCTCCAGATTTATTTATTTATTTTTTTAATCCTCAAAGTCCACAAATCTTTTGGGAAGAACCTTAATGGAGATTTAGCTAAAAACCCATGGTCATGAATTGCCGACGGGTTGTGATCATCCACTAGTGAAAGGAGTACCCACATTGATGAAATCACTGATGACGGATGAAACTGCAAGCTAAAGAATGCACTGCGTCTCAGGGGAGTCCTGGTGTCAAAGAGTTTGAGAAACACAGCTGGAAAAGGAGCCAGGAGGTTGGTAAACCCATCTAGATTCTTAAGTGTCCTAAAGCAGGAGAGAGCCTCAAACTCATTTCCATTCTATCCCCCTCACTGTAATATCTAAAGCCACCGGAGGTTGAAACCCACCCATTTTTCGGGATTGCACTCTGCTGGGGAGGAGGGGTGAAGGGGTCTAACAACCCACGTACTGACTCTGGGAGGCAGCTACAGTGGCGGAACCCAAGACTGCTGCTATCCTTGCTGCAAACCGGTCTCTCTTCCTAGCAGAGTGTGCGGGGATGGAAAAAGGGGGAGGAGAGAAAAGGGGAAGCGCTTGGGCCTCGGCCGCCAGCGGGCGGGGCCTCCCGTGTCCAGCAGTGCAGTTAGGTCTTTCTGTGGCTCTCATAGACTCACAAGCGCACTGCATCCGGGCTGAGGCCACGGCTGGAGCCGGAGCCGGAGCCGGAGCGTCCGGTTCCTGGGCGATGCACGTTGTTTCACGCTTCCTGTAACCCTCTGCACCAGAAGGAGGGGGTGGGAGGTGGAGAAAGGGATACAAGAGGAAAGGACTACATTACAAGAGACTTTATTGCCTTAGGAAGAGAGGTGCATGGTATTTGCTGGTGCCTGGTTCTCTCTGGCCCCAGGGACCAACGGGGAAGAGAAGGAAAAAAAATTTTGCGCGCGCGCGCACTCTCTCTCTCTCTCTCTCTCTCTCTCTCTCCCTCTCTCTCTGTCTGTGTGTGTGTGTGTCCATCTGTCCATCTCTCTCTCTGTGTGTGTGTCCATCTGTTCATCTCTCTCTGTGTCCATCTGTCCATCTCTCTCTGTGTCCATCTGTCCATCTCTGTCTGTGTCCATCTGTCCATCTCTCTCTGTGTCCATCTGTCCATCTCTGTCTCTCTCTCTGTCTGTCTCTCTGTCTCTGTCTCTGTCTCTCTCTGTCTCTCTGTCTCTGTCTCTCTCTGTCTCTGTCTCTGTCTCTCTGTCTCTGTCTCTGTCTCTGTCTCTGTCTCTCTCTCTGTCTCTCTCTCTGTCTCTCTCTCTCTCTCTCTCTCTCTCTCTCTCTCTCTCTCTCCCCGGAACGACAGTCTTGAGAGAAAGCTCCAGCCCTTCACTCCAAGTTCCAGCCCCAGGTGCTCCGAGGCTCCAGTCAGCGTTGCCATCCACCTTCCCATCTCTTCTACAGTTCCCCTAGTCCCGGCCAGCCGACAGCTCCTCAGGTTCTCCTCTCTGTGCTTCCTCTTATCAGCCCAGCTGCCTCTCAGTCCAGGAGCCGCCGCCGCTGCAGCAGTACCAACAACAACATCCCCGGAACTGGCAGACTGCCGCAACTGGTCAGGGGAGCACAGGCTCAGAGATCCCGCCCTAAGGTAAGAGATTAGTTTTCTTTCCTTCCTGCCCGCGCTACTTTCTACTTCCTTCTCCTTCCCTTTTTTCAGGGTCCTAGGCATTCCGGGGGTGAAGGATGTTTTCTTCGTTTACCCTTTAAACCTGGTCCCTTTTCTCTTACGCCTCGCAACTCCAGCCCATTCGTATTCTGCCGAGGGCTCTTTGTGATCCTGCTCTTGGCTTTGTGGGCAAGAAAGGGGCTTTGTAGAAGACAGACTTTCCGGCCGGCGACTAATAAGTGCTCTTCTTGGCTCGGGATTCCTGAGTCCGCTTCACACACACACACACACACAGAGAGAGAGAGAGAGAGAGAGAGAGAGAGAGAGAGAGAGAGAGAGAGGATCGCAGTGACACCTTTTGAGTTGACTTGGGGGAGGGCACTTAATGAAGATACCCTTTAGGGACAGACACCAGAGGTAGAGGGGCAAAGTTGGGATTTGGCATTAGAAGATGAGGTTCCCAGTTTTCTCCATGCTTTGGACCTGGAAACTTACTAGAAGGATTGGGATGTCAGGAGAGGTTTCAAATCTTTCCTTTGGTCTTTACTGGAACCGGAGCTGGATTGAACAGGTGCAGTGTTGCTATTATGACAGAGTACTGCAATCTGCTAAACGCCTCCCTCCAGCTCTCCTTTCCCCCACGTCTTTTTAAATGATACTTTAATGCTTCTGGATGAGGAAAGGGAAGGCAATACGTCTAGAAATGGTTTTGATATTATTGTCCCAGCTGATCGGAGAAAGCTGCAAGTGCCAAGGTCTGTTAATGAGATATCCATGGAGATGAGATTTGCCAAGTTCTCATCCTACCGGCGAGCAGGACATAGTTGATTGAAAAGCTCATCAGAAGAATTTGCTTGAATAGGTAAATTAATTCTTTCAGTGAACCTACTGGAACCAAAACCCCCAATAGGTGATGATTATTAATTATGCAGGGAGTCTGTAAAAGGGCACAGCCTGTATTTGCTGCAAGCCAAATGAAAACAACCCAGCAAATCCAGCCTCTTCGAGGCCCTGGGAATTTGGCGAGTTCCTATCAGGGAGGAACATCACTCTATGACAGTCTGCTACCAAAACCCAAGTGCCTTCTCTTAGATAGAGGCCAAGTTTCAAGGTGTTTTTGTTTGGGGGCGGGGAGCAGTCTGTAAGAAGCAGCAATCTAAAGAACTCTCTTTCTTTTTGGATTTGACAAGCTGTTCTACAATTAGCTGGAAAAGCAGGTTTCTTTGTAACTTTAATGTAATAAAATAGAAGGTTGTCAAGGTTTTATTAAGAGAATTTCCTGGGGCAGCTAGGTGGCACAGTGGATACAGTAACAGCCAGGAGGACCTGAGTTCAAATATGACTTCAAACATTTAACACGTCCTAGCTGTATGACCCTGGACAAGTCATTTAACCCTAATTGCCTCAGCAAAAAAAAAAAAATAGACTGGTCTCAGACACTTAATTCTTCCTAGCTTTGTGACCCTGGGCAAGTCACTTAACCCCAATTGCCCCAGCAAAGAGAGAGTGAGAGAGAGAGAGAAAGAAAGAAAGAGAAAGGAGAGAGAATTTCCTAACCAGAAGGAATCCCTGCAACAGGGAGATGGTTCATTTGTAATCTGTATAAGTAATGTCAGTTATGATTTACAAAGAACTCTGTTGGAAAATAAGTAAAAGGTTTAAATATTATAACAGATATAACTTGATAGAGATTGTGGCACAGTAGAGTAGATATGTCAGATTAGGATTCACAAGGATTTGGTTTTGAGTCCCTACCCTGATGCTTATTTTTAGCTCTTTGAGAATGTCACTTACCCTCTCTCTTCTAAAGTTTTTTCATCTAGGGAGTTGTATTTCATGAATATTTCTTAAGCTTCAAAGCTTATTAAATTTTCTATATAGAAATCTAAATTTCTATATATTAAAAACTATTTCCTTACAATAAAGGTGCTTCATGAAATTAATTCATGCATATTTTGCATGTGTACATGCTATATTTAATTTTGTTTTGTAGTGGCATATAGTTGGCACTTAAATGCTTATTGTTTGATGACTCAATACTAGGAATTTGAGATGAACTCTAATGGCTCTTAATTTAAAAATGCTAATGCTACCTTATGTTTTTGTTGTACTTCTACAACTTTCTTAGTGTCTCATTTAATTGCCATCCAGCTCTGTGATTGTAGGCATTTTTAGGCTTTTTATCTTCATTTTACAGGTGAAGAAACAAAGTCCCAAAGATATTGTAAATTGTTTAAAATCTCATGAATAGTAGTTGATGAAACTGAAATTTGAATCCAGGTCTACTGGCACTCATCCTAATCCTCTTTCTACTACATTCCCAAATCTTCTGACTCCTGGCACGGTTTTTTTTCCACTATTCCACAGTAAAATTTTTGAGTTCAGACAGAGCTATTTGTATAGTTGTGTACCCTTAGGCAAGATTTTAAAATTGTATCCCCAATGCATTACTGTCAAGGATTTGAGCCTTTACTATAACATGCAATTTGAGTTGTAGCAAAAAAATTCCATTCCACATGACCTTGTATTTTACTTACTTATTTTCACAATATTTTTAGATGCCCCCCTTTTTTTTGCATATCTCTATATGATATGTCCCAGAAGCTGTTTGCTTAGTTAACTGCTTATCCAATATTTGACGGTAGTGATGTTTGAAGTACTTGAGAGGAGAGGGAGATATAGATGAAAGAACTGGATGGCTTCAATCATGAAAATAAAACAAGTCACATTCTCTAGGCCTCAGTTTCTTCATCTGTCAAAAGGGAAGTGTTGACAGTCCATTTCTAGTACAAAAATATCTGTGATCCTGTAACTTCCGCATAATAAAGTTTTTCTTTGGGCTTACAAGGTTTGCAATTGGTTTTGTTTGGTTTTTTTTTCTCTGTTGTTATTTTTTGTTTGGAATGTCAAAGGAAATGTTCTGTAAAATACCAGGCTTCCATAATAAACTGCTTGCTCTATACCTTTGTTTTCTCTCCAACTTTCTGTTATATGGCATCTTTATGACTTTGGGCAAACAGATCTGTAAAATAAAGAGGTTGGATTAGATGGCCTTTAAAGGGGACCTTCTTTAGTTCTAATTCTATTGATACATGTATTCCCTCCTTCCCTCTCTACTTTCTTCTCTTTTTTTCTCTCTCTTCTCCCCTCTTTCTTTCTCATTAGCTCTGTCTCTCCCTCTATCCTTCCCTCCTTCCACTTCCTTCCAATCTCTTCCCCCTCCTCCTCTCTCTTTATGTAGATGTAGTACATATATGTATGTATATATGTACACACACATACATACATATTTATTCAGTAGTCCATAAATATATTCAAAAGATCTGTTAATAATATTAAACTCTCAGGAGAAAACTCCCTATATCAATGCAAATTGGCACCTTCTCTATAAATTACTGTCTTTGTTGTCTCAGATATTAAGAGGTTAAGTGATTTATCCAGGATCACACAGCCAAGTTTTATTGGCTCTGAGGTGAACTCTTTATCCACTGTACCATTGTGCCTCTTTATGATACTACAAGCCCAAAGGAAATGCTTTAAATCATGGGTAGTGCTTTATTACTAGTACTACTGCTACTAAGAATAGCTAGCGTTTATAGATCATTTTAAGGTTTTCAAAGTTTTGGCTCATTTGGTCCTTACAACAATCTGTAAATTGGGTGCTCTAATTTTTACAAATTATGAAACTGAGACACTGACTTCAGGATCACACAGCTAATAAATGCAACTTGAGTTGTATCAAAAGAATTCCATTCCATGGAATCTGCATTTTTCTTATATTAAAAATATTTTTAAATGTCTCTCAATTGTATATATCTATATGATGTGTCCTAGGTAACTGTTTGTCTACTGCTTATCCAATAACTGATAATACAAATGTTTGAATTACTTTTGGGAATGCAAGTAAAAGAACTGATATCATTATCATTATCACTATTATTATTTTACAGGGAGAATTATTTCCAATATATTAATATTCTTCAACACAGAAGAAACACCTAAAATTTCCCATATCCATTCTAATTTCTGATTCCTCTTTCCAGTTTTCCCTCATTTCTCTCTGCTCCACCTTCCACACTCAGGTTTTTTTTAACTGTAAATAGGATTAAAAAATATAGACATCATATGATTATTGTGAGGATCAAATGAGATGATATCTGTGAAAAGCACTTAACATAGTACCTAGCACCTAGTAGGTGCTATATAAATGCTGATTTGTTTCTCCTTGGTAGATAGTAAAATAGAGCTTTTGTTTTTTCAAGTAACATTTGCAAAGTGTTTCTTTTTAACTCTAATATTAAAAATATTATAATAGTTATTGACTATTGTGGGATAAAATCTTAAAAAATTGGAGCTAGAAGTGTTTTTTAAAATTATCAAACTGAAGCCAGTAGGGAGCAAGAAATTTTCCAAGGTCACATATAACTAGTTAACAGCAAAGCCTCAACTAGAAGCCAGGTCACCTATTACTTCTTTGTTGTTCTGCTCACTCTGGCTTATTAACTCTTTTCAAAAGAAAGTGTGGACAACTTTAATTCTGTGCAACAGTTTCTGTGGCAAAGAGGCATTTTAATAAATTCCTTTTATAATTAATCTTGTAAAGACCTCATTGATTTCCAGGGACATACTACTATTTGACTGGTAATTGAGCTTTGGCATTTTGAAAAACTTTCTAGAGAAAAAGCTTGGTGGTACAATGGATGAAGCTAGAGGAAGAATAATTAATTAAGCCTTAAACACTTACTAGTTTGTGTGATCCTGGGCAAGTCATTTACCTGTTTGCCTCTTTTTCCTAGGCTGTAAAAAGAGCTGAAGAAGGAATTGGTAAATTACTCCAGTATCTTTACTAAGAAAACTCCAAATGGTCTCAGAAAAAAAAAATCTGGAAAGTCTATGAACAAACTGAAATATACTGTATCCTGTATAGCAATGTTCTAGTATGACATCAATTTGTTGAATTACTTTGTTATTCTCAGTAGTATAATCATCCATAACTACTCTGAATGACTTAATGATGAAAAATTCTATCCATACGCAGAAAGGAAACCTATCAAGTCTAAATGCAGATTGAAGCATTCTCTATTTCTCTATCTCTCTCCTTATTTTTAACTTAATTTTTTGAGGATTTTTATTCTTATCAGAATAGGAGAATTATGTTTTCTTTCACAACTTGACTTTTATGAAAATGTTTACGTAAATTCACATGTGGTTTCTTAATTGTGGGTGAGGATAAGGGAGAGAATCTAGAACTCAAAAAATCTTTAAAAACAAATGAAAAAATTGTTTTGAATGTAACTGGGTGAAAATATTAAATAAATTTTTTTCAAAAGAACACCCCAAATGAAATCATAGAGTTAGACATGAATGAAATTGAGCAACAAAAAGTATCCAGGAAGTTGAATTTTAAAGAATTTCTTAAATAAGTACTTTTCAGGAGAAAATATTTGTGTATTTTTCATCTCTCCATTCTGCATTGCACCAAGCATTATATATACAAGGAAGTGAAGAACTATTTGAATAGAAGCCAAATATATACCAGCTTCCCAAGCTTATTTTCCTTGTAAATAAAACCATTAGGGGCAGATAGGTGGCACAGTAGATAGAGCACCAGCCTGAATTCAGAAGGATCTGAGTTCAAATCTGGTCTCAGAAACTTAATACTTCCTAGATGTGTGACCCTGGGCAAGTCATTTAACCCCAATTGCCTCAGCAAAAATAAATAAATAAAAAATAAAACCATTAGTAAGAGTTTGCCCCATTATGCAACTGGGAAAGTCATAAAAAAATCTATATTTTAATTCTCATTTCTATATATTTCTTAAGCTGAAAACTTGAAAATTCTTGCTTTTGTGAGGATTTTTCCAGCATAGTCTTACTATGATAAGATATAAAATCCTGAAGGTGTTTTTGCAGGAAATGATTTAACAAAAGTTGGAAGGCCTTTATTTCTGCTATTCCCAGCCTATCAGAAGCAGTTAGAATTCATTTATACATCTTATCACCGCCTGATCATGAAAACCCAGACCTCTTCCAAGATTGGATTATCTGGTCATCCATCTACCAAGAGAAAAAATCAGGCTTAAATTAATAGCCTTTTCTAATTCTCCCTTTCAGTTAAGATTAGTTAGCAGCCATATTGGTGCTACTTGTGAACTGGGCCATCTGTTCCTTTAGTTTGCTGTTGCTTTTGTTTTATTTGTTTTTCAAGAAAATAAATTGTAAAATCTACTTCCCTGTAAACTTCTGATGAAGACAATTGTGTATTTCATAATACTTAAGTGCTAGCATTTGGTGCCTCTGTTATAATTAAATATGAGATTAGACTGTTAAAATAGTCTCTAATTTTGTAAATTCTATTATGCTTTGTTTATTTTTCTAGATCACTTTAACACAGCAGCTCAAAGTTGTTTACAAAAGTAAACACAAGAACCCTGTTGTAATTGGGCAACTTTTGGTAGAAATTTAAGCTGTAAATTGTTGATTTCCATTGAGCTTATCATTTATTAGAAACAGCTGGATAGCACAATGGATAGAGCAAGGAGTCTAAAATCAGAAAGACTCATCTTCCTGAACTGAAAACTCTAGCATAGTTGTGTGATTCTGGGTACTTCACTCATCTGTAAAAGGAGCTGGAGAAGGAAATAAAGCACTCCAGTATCTTTGCCAAAGAAACCCCAAATGGGATCACAAAGATTTGGATGAAACTGAAAATTACTGACCCAAAATCATAATCAATTAGTTGCCAAGGTTGGGATCCTCCACTTCTCTTATTTAAAATACAAGATAGTGTTCTTAAGGAAAACTTGAAGAGTTCAGAGAATTATCACAGCATTTATTTTTTACCCTTTAATTTATAATAGCTAATTTATGGTCTTTGCTAATGAAGAAAAAAGTACATATTCATTTCTGATTAAACTAGACAACTTTAATTATATGAAATTCTAATTTGTCACTTTCCCCTCTCTCTAACATTCCTTTCCACTCACTGTCCAACTATCCATATTTACCCGTAGAGAGTCCTTTCATATATTTGCAAGAAATAGAGATACCAATCTACTGGTTTTACCTTTTTAAAAAAGCATTTATATTCTTTTCAATTAGCAAAGATTTATTTGTTTTTTATTTCTATGGAATTTTTAAAATTATTATTAAAGCTTTTATTTTCAAAACATATGCATAGATAATTTTCAACATTTCACCCTTGCAAAATGTTGTGTTCCAAATTTTTCCCTCCTTTCCCTCCACCCCCTCCCCTAGATGGCAGGTAATCCTGTTAATGTTAAACATGTGCACTTCTTCTACACATATTTGTACAATAATCATGTTACACAAGAAAAATCAGATCAAAAAGGGAAAAAAATGAGAAAGAAAACAAAATGTAAGCAAACAGCAACAAAAAGAGTGAAAATACTATGTTGTGATACACACAGTCCCCACAGTCCTCTCTCTGGATGCAGATGCCTCTCTTCATCACAAAACCATTGAACCTGGCCTGAATCATCTCATTGTTGAAGAAAGCCATGTCTATCAGATCTGATCATCTTATAATCTTGCTGTTGCTATGTACAATGATCTCCTAGTTCTGCTCACTTCACTTAGCATCAGTTCATGTAAGTCTCTCCAGGCTTCTCTGAAATCATCCTGCTGACCATTTCTTATAGAACAATAATATTCCATAACATTCACAAACCATAACTTATTCAGCCATTCTCCAACTAATGGGCAAAGATCCATTCAATTTCTAGTTTCTTGCCACTACAAAAAGGGTTGCCACAAACATTTTTGCGCTTGTGGGTCCCTTTCTCTCCTTTATGATCTCTTTGAGATACAGGCCCAATAGAGACACTGCTGGATCAAAGGGTATGTACAGTTTCATAGCCCTTTGGGCATAATTCCAAATTGCTCTCCAGAATGGTTGAAGCAGTTCACAGCTCCACCAACAATGTATTAATGTCCCAGTTTCCCCACATCTCCTCTAACAGTCATCATTATCGAAAGATTTATTTTTTTATTCTCTCCTATGGAAAGGAAGAAAGACAAAACCTTTGAAATAAGCAAAACAAATATCCCTTTTCATTTTTCTTGATATTCTCCATATTGATGTTTTTAATTATATCATATTATTGTTACACTAGCCCCAGAGTTCCTACAGCTATCCCTCAGTTATTAGACAGTGAAGAGAGTTACTCTTCCTGAGTCTTGGCCTCAGATATTTGCTAGCTGTGTGATCCTTGGCAAATCTTTTAATCCTATTTGTCTCAGTTTCCCTATTTGTAAAGTGAGCTAGAAAAAGAAATAGCAAACCACTCCACTATCCAAAAAAACCCAAATGAGGTCATGGAAAATCAGACATGGCTCAAAGGACTCAACAACACTATCATCACTTATCTCAGAATAGGTAGTAGAAAATGATGGAAATCATGACCCAAGAGGTGCAGACAAATGACTTGAAAGAAGTTGTCAATAAATTAATTCCAGACAGCATGGGAAAAGACATAGAAAAGGCTTACCAATCTATTTACCCTCTCCATGATGTATTTGTTTGGAAAGTCAAGATGCTCAAGAAGCCCAAATTTGAATTGGGAAAACTAATGGAACCTCATGGTGAAGGTGGTGGCTCTGGAAAATCTTCAGGAGATAAAATAGGCACAAAAGTTGAAAGGGTTGATGGCTGTGAACCACCAGTTCAAGAATCTGTGTAAAATAACTTTTAAAAGTTGAAAAATAAAAACTTATCATTGTGGAAAAAAAAAAGAATAGGTAGTTTTTCCCTTCCCTCTTTGGATAAGTCTTAGTAGCAGAAGCCAGAGGATCATAGTATGACATTTGTATCCTTTCTTCATCATCTTTTATCCTTCACAGTAGCACATAGTGAATGCTTTTTAATTAAATATTATGCATAGGAAAACTACAGGATATGTAGTACTATAAACTGTCAGTGTGCCTACTCCTCAATGGAAATGTAGGCAATGATTTGATGTGGGTATTTTGTACAAAAGTAGTAGAAGTAGTTCAGTGAGAGCAATAGAACTCCAGAAGAAGTCTGCATCGTCTTTTAAAAGATAGAATCAAAGGGGAACCTTACTGCTACTATTAGTGTCCTTGTAAAGAAGCTGAAATTCAGCTAGTGATAGAAATCTCACCAGTTTTATTAGAACAAAGTGACTTGTCTAGCCTTTGACTTCCAGCCCTAATGATCCATGTTTTAGGGGATAAGAAAGTTAGATCACATCCAGCTTTAAGTTGATATATGTTCCTTCCTTCAGTGTAGTAAATAGATCATTGGATGGAGAGATGAGAAGATGTGAGGACAAATCCCACCTCAAACAATTACTGCTTTTTGTTATTAACAATTTGTTGTTAACTCCAGTCAGCCTTGGTTTTCTTATCGGTAAAATGGGGCTAATAAAAACATCAACCTCACCGGGTTGTTGTCAAGATCAAATGAGATATTAATATGTATCTCTCTGTGTCTCTGTCTCTCTCTGTCTCTGGCTCTCTGTCTCTGTCTCTGTCTCTGTCTCTCTCTCTCTCTCTCTCTCTCTCTCTCTCTCTCTCTCTTTCCCTGTCTCTCTCCAAACTCTATGTATTCACATACATATCTATATATATTCTATATATACATATACTCATCTATATATATATATGTAACTACATATAGATGTATGTCTATATATCTATATAGGTAAAGTTTAAAGCACTATAGAAATTTTGGCTATGATTATAATATAGGTGGACTAAAATAAATAGGAAAACTATGATAACATTTAGAGTTACATGCTTTTTTACAAGGTTTTTATGTGAAATATTTTCATCATTCCAATCTGTGTATACAAGGTATATGATTCTAAAAGGAATTTAGAATTTATTCAAATAAATAAAAACCATGCTTCAAAGCCAGTACACTGAAAAGCTTCACAGTGATTCTAATAATACTGCTATTCTTAAAACATTCTGTAAACTTCTTTTAAAATTGCGTTCAGAGTGAGTTTATGGAAAAATTGGGGGTGGAGGGAGAAGACTACTTTATTACATCTTATTTTTGTATTTTCGCCCTCCTCCAATTTAATTTTTAACAATTTAATCACCAATGGTATTCATTGGAACTATCTCTAAATGATTTATGACTATTTTAAAAATCAAATTAGTCTTCAAAATATGAAGATTTTGGCATCATTAAAGATATGCAACAGCCAAAATGAGTAATATAGCTTCATGAGATGTCTACTTTGAAAGAATTAACATTCATTAGCATATATAAGTGCAATTCATTAAAGCACTTTAATAAGCACTTAATATATGCAGCACACTGAATTAGTTGAAGGGGGTATACAAAGTTTAGATAAGACTCGGTTCTGTCTCTTAGAACTTTAAATCTATTAGAGGGTACGGGAAAAATAAGCTTTATACTTAGTGAACCTTGCTAAGTGTGTCAGAAAGATGCAAAATAAAGTTTTGAAATCATAGATAAAGGTACTGGGAACATGGTGAAAAGAATGCTGTATTTGGCATTAGTGAGCTGAGTTCAAATACTGGTTCTCTTATTTACTGAGAAATTTTAAACAAGTTACTTAAACTCTGGACTTCAGTTTCCTCATCTGAAAAAGGAAAAGCTTTAATTATATGACTTCTAAGGTCCCTTCAAGCTCTATGATCTGAAGATATATTTTAAAACTACATTTTAAGCTATTTAACATTTTCATTAACTTATTTTTAGATTAAAAAAATTGGTTTCCTTTGAGCCTTACAACAACTTTTTTTTGTACTTCAGATATTATTCCCATTTTACAGATGAGGGACCTTAAAGTGAATTTAGTTCAATAACACACCTAAAATAAGAGAGTTAAGGGTATGTCAAAGCTGGAATCTAAATGAATAGTCTTTGAGAATTCCAGTCATATATTTTATTCACTGTGTCTTGGTGCTTCTAGTATGTTTTTAGAAACACAATTTTATTCTAGAATAGCTAAATAAAGAAATATGCTTTAAAAAAAAAGAAAAAGAAGGAGGAAGAGGAGGAGGAGGAGGAGAAGAAATATGCTAGATTTAGCACCTAGTTTCCCAGAGAAATAAACATAGCACCTAAAAGTACTAGAGTTAAAACCAAAAAATTTTAGAGTAAAAATTCTTTATCTTGGAGAGTATTTTTGCCCATTACGTATTTTCTGGTCATGAAATCTGAGGTACAAAGTTCAAATTCCATAATGACTAATTTAAATAAAGTAAACATCTTTCTAGAACAAAATAGATTTTCAGTACCCATGTACTAAAGCAATGTTAAAAACAACAGAACTCCTATACTACCACTGCATTTGGACTTTGCTTTGAAAGATGTCAAAATGAAGTTAGGGAGGTAAACAAAATGTTAGAAAAGTTAGGTATGACAAATCTTTGGAGAAAATTGAATGGAGACAGAAGAAAGTTTACTTTTTTCTCAGTGGTTCATGGAACTTATACAAAAATTGACTATGTGTTAGGGCATAAAAACTTCAAAATCAAATGCAGAAAAACAGAAATAGTAAATGCATCCTTTTGAGATCATGATGCAATAAAAATCACATGGAATATAAGGCCCGGAGAAAATAGACCAAAAGTTAATTGGAAATTAAATAATCTAATACTAAAGAATGAATGGTAGGGGCAGCTAGGTGGTGCAGTGGATAGAGCACCAGCCCTGAAGTCAGGAGGACCTGGGTTCAAATCTGGTCTCAGACACTTAATATTCCCTAGCTGTGTGACCCTGGGCAAGTCACTTAACCCCATTTGCCTCAGCAAAAAGCAAAAAAATAAAAAAATAAAAAAATAAAAAATAAAAAAGAATGAAAGGGTGAAACAGCAAATCAATAATAGACACAATCAATAATTTCATTCACGAGAATGACAATAATGTGACAACGTACCAAAATTTGTGGAATATGGCCAAAGCAGTTATAAGGGTAATTTTATATCTCTAGATGCTTACTTGCATAAAATACAGAAAGAGAAGATCAACGACTTGGGCTTACTATTAAAAAAGCTAGAAAAAGAGCAAATATAAAACTCTCAATTAAATACCAAATTGGAAATTCTGAAAATAAAAGGGGAGATTAATAAAATTGAAAATAAGAAAATTATTGAATTAATAAATAAAACAAAGAGTTGGTTTTATGAAAAAAGCAACAAAATTAGATAAATCTTTAGTTAATTTGATTAGAAAAAGAAAAGAGGAAAATCAAATTGTTAGGCTCAAAAATTCCTGTACCCTCTAATAGATTTAAAGTTCTAAGAGAGACAGAACTGATAAGGGAGAACTCTCCTCCAGTGAAGAGGAAATTAGAGCAATAATTAGGAGTTACTTTGCCCAACTTTATGCCAATAAATTTGATAAACTAAATGAAATGGAGGGATATCTACAAAAATATAGACTGCCCAAGTTAACAGAAGAGGAAATAAATTATTTAAACAGCCCCATTTTAGAAAAAAGAAATAGAACAAGCTATTAATTAACTCCCTAAGAAAAAATCTCCAGGGACAGATGGATTTACATGTGAATTCTATCAAACATTCAAAGAACAATTAATTCCAATACTATATAAACTATCTGAAAAAATAGGGAAAGAAAGTATCCTGCCAAATTCCTTCTATGATATAGATATGGTGCTGATAGCTAAATCAGGTAGGGTGAAAACAGAGAAAGAAAACTCTAGACCAATTTCCCTAATGAATATTGATGCAAAAATTTTAAATAAGATTTTAGCAATGAGATTACAGAAAGTCATCCCCAGGATAGTACACTATGACCAAGTAGGATTTATACCAGGAATGCAGGGCTGGTTCAATATTAGGAAAACTATTAGCATAATCAATTATATTAATGACCAAACTAACAAAAATCATATGATTATCTCAATAGATGCAGAAAAAGCATTTGATAAAATCCAACACCCATTCCTATTAAAAACACTAGAGAGTATAGGAATAAATGAGCTTTTCCTTAAAATGATCAGTAGCATCTACTTAAAACCATCAGCAAGCATCATATGTAATGGGGACAAACTAGAACCATTCCCAATAAGATCAGGAGTGAAACAAGGCTGCCCACTGTCACCATTACTATTCAATATTGTATTAGAAATGTTAGCTTTGGCAATAAGAGAAAAAAAAGAGATAAAAGGAATTAGGGTAGGTAATGAGGAAACCAAATTATCACTCTTTGCAGATGATATGATGGTATGCTTAGAGAACCCTAGACACTCAACTAAAACTACTAGAAACAATTCACAACTTTAGCAAAGTTGCAGGATACAAAATAAATCCAAATAAATCAGCAGCATTTTTATATATTACCAATAAAGTTCAGCAGCAAGAGATACAAAAAGAAATTCCATTCAAAATAACTGTTGATAGTATAAAACATTTGAGAATCTATCTGCCAAGGAAAAGTCAGGAACTGTACGAACAAACTATAAAACACTTTCCACACAAATAAAGTCAGACCTAATCAGTTGGAAAAATATCAAGTGATCATGGATAAGCCGAGTGAATTTAATAAAAATGACAATACTACTTAAATTAATCTACTTATTTAGTGCCATATCAATCAAACTCCCAAGAAATTATTTTACAAATCTAGAAAAAAATAGTAGCAAAGTTCATTTGGAAGAACAAAAGGTCAAGAATTTCAAGGGAATTAATGAAAAAAAGGTGGTGATGAAGGTGGCCTAGCTATACCAGATCTAAAAGTATATTATAAAGCAGTAGTCATCAAGACCATTTGGTACTGGCTAAGAAATGGAGTAGTTGATCAGTGGAATAGGAAAGGATCACAGGACAAAATAGGCAATAACTATAGTAATCTAGTGTTTGATAAACCCAAAGAGCCTGGCTTTGGGGATAAGAATTCACTATTTGACAAAAACTGCTGAGAAAATTGGAAACTAGTACAGTATGGAAGAAATTAGGGTTTGACCCACATCTAACACCACATACCAACATAAGATCTAAATGCATTCATGATCTAGATATAAAGAGTGCTATTATAAGGAAATTAGAGGAACATAGGATAGTTTACTTCTCAGACCTATGGAGATTGGATAAATTTATGTCCAGAGAAGAATTGGAACTCTTAATTGAACACCAGATAGAGAATTTTGACTATATTAAGTTAAAAAGTTTTTGTACAAACAAAACTAATGCAGATAAGATTAGGAGGGAAGCAATAAACTGGGAAATCATCTTTACATTTAAGGGTTCTGATAAAAGCCTCATTTCTAAAATATATAGTGAATTGTTTCATATTTATAAGAATTCAAGCCACTCTCCAATAGATAAATGGTCAAAGGACATGAACAGACAATTTTCAGATGATGAAATTAAAACCATTTCTAGTCATATGAAAAGGTGCTCCAAATCACTATCCATCAGAGAAATGCAAATTAAGACAACTCTGAGGTATCACTACACACCTGTCAGATTGGCTAAAATGACAGGAAAAGATAATGATGAATGTTGGAGGGGATGTGGGAAAACTGGGACATTGATACATTGTTGGTGGAACTGTGAATGAATCCAAACATTCTGGAGAGCAATTTGGAACTAGGCTCAAAAAGTTATCAAACTGTGCATACCCTTTGACCCAGCAGTGTTTCTATTGTGCTTATATCCCAAAGAGATCTTAAAGGAGGGAAAGGGACCCACATGTGCAAAAATGTTTGTGGCCGTCCTTTTTGTAGTGACAAGAAACTGGAAATTGAAAGAATGCCCATCAATTGGAGAATGGCTGAATAAATTATGGTATATGAATGTTAGGGAATATTATTGTTCCGTAAGAAACGACCAACAGGAGGATTTCAGAGAGGCCTGGAGATACTTGCATGAACTGATGCTGAGTGAAATCAGCAGAACCAGGAGAACATTATACACAGCAACAAGACTATACGATGATCAATTTTGATGGACATGGTTCTCTTCAACAATGATGTGATTCAAACCAGTTCCTATTGTTCAGCGATGAAGATAGTCATATACATCCAGAGAGAGGCCTGTGGGAACTGAGTGCGGACCACAACACAGCATTTTAACACTTTCTGTGAATATTTTCATGCATTTTGTTTTCCTTCTTAGGTTGTTTTTTCTTCTTCTCTTTCTAGATCGGATGTTTCTTGTGCAGTAAGATAACTGTATGGATATGTATACATGTATTGTATTTGTCATATAATTTATCCTATTTAGCATGTATTAGATTACCTGTCATCTAGGGGTGGGGGATGGGGGGAAGGAGGGGAAAAGCTTGGGAAAAAAAAGTTTTTGCAAAGGTCAATGTAGAAAAATCACTCATATGTTTTGTAAATAAAAAGCTTTATTAAAAAAAAAAAGAAAGAAAGATCAATTTGACAGCTGAGTGAGAGCTGAACTAGAGTACAGAGGGAGGTAAAGCAGAGATGATGGGTATCCTGCACCAGGATGATGGCAGTGTCAGAGGAGAAAAAAGGGGTGAATACAAAAAAATGTTATGAAGGTGGAATTAATAGGACTTGGGAGGTGAGAAGGAAGAGTCAAGGTTGACCCAAAGTTATGAGCCGAGGTGACTGGAAAGATGGAGATGCCCTCGTTTGTAATAGGGAAGTTAGGAAGAGGGAAGGTGGAAAGAGCAAATAACTAAGGATAAGGATAAACCAAGAACAATTTGGGTGCTCCATTGAGGTTGTTGTGATATCAGGAAAACTTAAAGATTCTAGGAAGTTGGGAGGAAACCTGGGGGAAAAGTTAAGAGAAGGACAAGGCTGATGGCCTCACAACATGGGTAGGCACAAATGGGTTTTGATCTGCACTGTTGAAGACTTTCAAATAAGTGAAATCCTGATGGTCCAATTGAATATTCATGTTGAGTAAATTGCACTATTTTTTTTAATTTAAACTATGGCCCAAACAGAACAATATCCCCTGAGTTGGTCCACATTTTATTCATTCATTCCTTCATATATTTATTTACATTCATTTATATATTTATTTTATATTTTATTGTTATATATACATTAAATATTTATATATTTCCAAAAAAAAAAAAAAGAAAGGGCTCTACATGTGCAAGAATGTTTGTGCCAGCCCTTTTTGTAGTGGCTAGAAACTGGAAACTGAATGGATACCCATCAATTGGAGAATGGCTGAATAAATTATGGTATATGAATGTTAGGGAATATTATTGTTCTGTGAGAAATGACCAGCAGGATGATTTCAGAGAGGTCTGTAGAGACTTGCATGAGCTGATGCTGAGCGAAATGAGCAGAACCAGGAGATCATTATACATGGCAAGAACAAAACTATATTATTATCAATTCTGATGGGCATGGTTCTCTTCAACAATGAAATGTCTCAAACCAGTTCCAGTTGTTCAGTGAAGAAAGCCATATAAACCCAGAGAGAGGGATATGAAATCCGAACCACAACATAACAATTTCATCTCTCTATTGATGTTTGCTTGCATTGGGTTTCCTTTCTCAGATTTTTTTTCTTGTAGATACGATTTTTCTTGCACAGCAGAATAAGTGTGGAAATATGTATGCATATATTCAATTTGTCAAGTATTTTAACATAATTAACTTGTAGTGGACTTCCTGCCATCTAGGGGAGGGGTGGGGACTAAGGGGGAAAAATTTGTTATGGAAAGCTTTGTAAGGGTCATTGTTGAAGAACTACCCATACATAAGTTTTACAAATAAAAAGCTTTAATAAATTTTTAAAAAGAGAAAAAAAACAAATAAAGTCAAACTTAATCAATTGGAAAAACATCGTGTTAGTGGGTAGGCCAAGCAAATATAATAATAAAAATGACAATACTACCCAAACTAATTTATTTATTTAGTGCCATACCAATCAAACTCCCAAGAAATTATTTTACAGATCTAGAAAAAATAGTAGCAAAGTTCATTTGGAAGAACAGAAGGTCAAGAATTTCAAGGGAATTAATGGGGAAAAAAAAGGGTGGGGACTGGGGGGGAGGGGCTTTTCAAGGGCCAGTGTTGAAAAATTACCCATATATATGTTTTGCAAATAAAAAGCTTTAATAATAAATAAATAAATAAATAAAATAAAACAAGTTATAAACAAAAAAAAATAAAAAAAGAAAAAAGAAAGAAAGATGTTGAAATGGAAATTGACTTTGGAGGAGCCATCATGGTATAGTAGAAAGAGTTCTGAATTCAGCATTAGAGATCTGGGTTCAAATCCTCGGTCTTCTCTTGGCTACCTGTGTGATAGGCTCTCTCAGATTTAATTTCCTCACTGGTAAAATGAGTTGGATTAGATAACCTCCAAGGAACTTTTGAAATCTATTATCCTTTGACTTACAACTCTATCATAGAATGATCAATGACTCACCATTTACTTCAAGGGGTTAGCATATGTGAAAAAGAAAAGGAAAAGCTATATGCTTTTCGTGACATAGAAAAAGCTCTTTTCCAATGAATTATTCATGAATGCTTGTGTCACTTATCAAAAATACACTATACAAATGAATTCAAGTATGGTGACTAGCTAAGTGTCATGTAGAGTACACACACACACACACACACACACACACACACACACAAATCTAATCATAGCCAAAGACTGTGAGCTAACCCTGCCAGATAATATGTCTCATAGAGCATTGTAGATGGGCTAGACAATGTGGGTGATGGGGGCTAAATCTTTAGTTCCATAAATAAGTCAGGTCAGATTTTGCTGAAAAAAGAAGTCTGGCTTGAAAAATGATATTGAGTTGTGGTCTTATAAGGGGAAGAGTTAAATAGCTGTCTCTAAGAACTTACCAGAATACTTGAATTCAATTAATTCAAGTATTTATTGAGCAATTCCTATGGCTGGGTTCTTTAGAGCACACAACAGAATTGTGGGGGAGGGGGGACCCAACTCCTCTACTGAAGAAGCTTCCCAGATTAATTGGAGAAAATTAGAAAACAGTACAAGACAGATTATCAAATGCTTACCTTACTGACTTAGTCAACAAGTCTTTCAGTGCCTCTTAAGTATTAGTGATACAGAGAATGGAAACAGTCCCTGCTCCAAGAAACTGAGCCATGAGGATAGAACCTATACCAAAGAGTAGGGAGGCAGATTTAAATTTAACACAAGAGAAAAAAAAAAACTTCCTCACATTTAGAACTGTTTAAAAATGGAATAGTTTCCAGTATCAGATTGTTTACTGTTTTGAGGAGGGGTTAGGTAAGGGAAGGAGGGAGAAAAATTTAAAACATAAAGTCTTACAAAAATGAATGTGGAAAATTATCTTTATATATATATGTATATATATGTAAAAATAAAATATTATTAAAAAGTAAAAAGAATAAATTTTAAATAATTGAAAAAAAATAAAATTATTTTACCTTTTGGGGAGGGAGTAGTGTGGGTCTCCATCTTTGGAAGCCATCAAGCTAAGACTGGATTTTGTTGAGTTAGGTTGTAATGAGATTTGTGCTTTGGGTAGAGATTGTATTAAATGCTCTCTCAAGTCCATTCTGGCTCTGAAATTATATAATTCTTTGAAACTGTCAACATGTGCTACATGTACAATGTGGTTTTATGATTAGGTCAAGGAAATTCTTTGTACTCTACCTATCCTCTTGTTTCTGTTCATCTCATAGACTCTCACTGAAGAGAGAATTATAGTACACACATCACAAAGGATCATCAGAATTAGATTTCTTTTCAAATCCCATCCAGCACATTGTTGATCTGCTCCTATAATTTTCCTTGGATTTCAGTGCATGGTCTAATCTCACAGATAAATCTCAATCTCTGTTACACACATATACACAGACATACACACCTACACATTTTCTTTATATTCAGAGACAACATGGCATACTGAAAGCCCACCTCAAAATCAGAAAAATCCAATTTCACATCCTTCCTTTTACATATTTTTTTGACCCTGGAGTAGTGAGATATTCTTTCAGTGTCCTAGGAAATTACTACAGCAAAGGGAATGACTTCCATTAGTAGAGGGAGTCCCCTCACCTGTAGGATCAAAAATTCAGTGAAATCAAAAATCCAGTCTCTATCCCTGTCTTTTTCTTAGTAATAACATGCAGAGGTGGCTGAAGAGTCGTATGTGAAAGTTGGAAAGGACTTGGGGCAGAGAGGGCAAAGAAATGATGTAAAAAAAAAAAGAAAAGAAAAAGAAAAGAAAGTAGGTCTTGTGAGGAAAAGATAAATGGAATTCGAACTGTTTGGTTTTTGAGAAAAGAAAGGTTATGGATAATACTGGTTGAGATGATTAAATATGAACTATTTTCAAATATAGGGTCAATATAAGTAGAAGGTGACTGGCTGTTCATTTTTATTGCTGAATAATTTTACTTGGCGGGAAATGGCATGCATTCAGTGTAAGTTGTTTATAGGTTCATAAAATATTGCCTCATTTTGCAGATGGGAAAAGTGAGGTTCAAGAATGTTAGAGAAGCATATTGTCTAGTACTAGTCAGGCGATTTTCCTACCCTTTTTTTTTTGCCCTTCTCAAGACCACATCTAGAGTATCATATTGCCTACATAGAACAACATCAGAACCATCACCTGCCTAGTCTTGTATAGTATGCTTCTTTAAATGCAGGCCAAGAAAAAAATTATCTTTTTTTCTGAATCCAATAGTATATTATTTTTCCAATTACATATAAAGATAGTTTTCAATGTTCATTTTTTCATTCTTTTTAAAAAAACTTTTAATAATATTTTATTTTTCTAAATATATGTAAAGATGGTTTTCAACATTCATTTTTGTAAAACTTTGTGTTCTAAATTTTTCTTCTTCCTTCCCTTACATTCTCCTTCCCCCAAACAGCAAACAATTTGATATAGGTTGGTTACACATGTACAATCATTTTAAGCAATTTCCCTTTTAGTCACTTTGTGAAAGAAAACTCAGAACAAAAGGGGAAAATCGCAAGAAATAAAATAAAACAAAACAAAATGGTGAAAATAGTATGGTTCAATTTGCATTCAGTCTCCATGGTCTTCTTGCTGGATGCAGATGGCATTTGTCATCTCAAGTCTATTGGAATTATCTTGGATCAATGTACTGCTGAGAAGAGCCAAGTCTATCATAGTCATATCATAATCTTGTTACTATGTACAATGTTCTCCTGGTTCTGCTCACTTCACTCAGCATTACACATGTAAGTCTTTTCCAAGCTTTTCTGAAATCAGCCTGTTCATCTTTTCTTATAGAACAATAATTCCATTATATTCCTATACCATACTATAGAACAATAATATTCTATTACATTTATATATCATAACTTACTCAACCATTCCCCAATTGATGAGCATCCACTCATTTTCCAATTCTTTGCCACCACAAAAAGAGCTGCTACAAATGTTTTTGTATATATTTATCTTTTTTTCTCATGATTTCTTTGGGATACAGACCCAGTAGAGACACTTCTGGATCAAAAGCTATGTACAGTTTTAGGGCATAGTTCCAAATTGCTATCCAAAATGGCTGGATCAGTCCACAATTCCACCAGCAATGTATGTGTCCCAGTTTTCCCACATCCCCTCCAACATTCATCATTATCTTTTCCTATTATCTTAGCCAATCTGATAGGTGTAAAGGGTACCTCAGAGTTATTTTAGCTTGCATTTCTCTAGTCAGTAGTGATTTAGGGCATTTTTTCATATGATTGTAGATGGCTTTAATTTCTTAATCTAAAAATTGTTCATATCCTTTGACCCTTTTTGTTTAGTTTTTGCTATCATATTATGCTATTGCATATATTTTGTATGATTTTAAATTTGCAGCCTTTAAAGCCACCAGATTTTTGTCCAAGGATATCTCACCATGCTGCCATTAATCCACTCTTCAAAAGCCTATTAATTCTTCATTCACTCTTTCCTCCTTTATTTCGGCCTCTGAAAGATGTTACTTTTCTTTATAAAGGCCAACCTTTCTCCTGGGTTTTATTTTGTCTCATCTGCTCCAAGAACTTTCCCCATTTATCATTCCCTCTCCTAATCTTTCAAATCTTCATTCATGCAAAGAGCAACCTAATAAAAATTAAAACTATGCCAAATTCTGGTAGCCTTCAAAAATGAGTCATAGAGGTTTTCAGGCCAAGGCTGACCCACTTTTTCAGATACATTATAGAGAAGATTTTTGTTCAGATAAAGGTTGGACTAGATTGCCTATGCATCTATTCCAACTCAGATTCTTTGTGTGGCATAGGGTAAATCATTCAGCATTGAGCATTACTTTAATCATAAAAAAATGAGGGAAGGGGGAATTAGACTAGAAAATTCTAAGATATTTTTCCAGCTATCAATCCTGTGATCCTAAGAGACCAGTAGACTTGTTCAGGGTCAGGTTTATGGGAGATTTACAGCTAGAACTTAAATTTCTTAAGTAATTGTTTACTCTGTCTCATCTACAGTCTATCTCTGTCTCTGTCTTAGTCTACAAAGTTTTGTATCAGAAGATAACTATGTTCCCCACATAGGATCGTGCCCTATCCACAGAGGGGGAAAAAATGGTTAGAGAGCTGCTAGAAATAGTGCTCTTCATAGTTTTATTCAGAGTCATATTGGTGTAAACATGTAATAACAGAGGGTTGACAAGAAGATAGGTCTGAATTTTTCCTCAGATGTTTTAAAGCTAGCTGAGTGACTTGGGTAAGTCATTTAACCTATTAGGGTTTCAGTTCTCTCATATGTAAAATAAAGGAATTAGACTCAGTGACCTCAAATATTCCTTCCATGATATGATGAATGATTAATTCCTTATTTTTTATTGTGAATGTAATCATTAACAAATGCAACATATTTATTTAACCCAGATCAGATTACTTACTATCTTGAATGGGTAGAGAAAAGGTAAGGGAGGGAAGGAGAAAAATTTATAACAAAGTTACAAAAATGAATGTTGAAAACGTGTATCTTTACATGTATCTGAAAAAATAAAATACTATTGAAAATTGAAAAAAAGTAAAAATTTCAATATACCAAGAATAAGAAATGTGTATGTATGTATGTGTGTGTGTTTGTATTATCCAAGGTATTTCAGAACCTTGGCACTTGTTTTAAATCCTTAATATACAGAGTAAGCAGCTAGATAACACACTGGAAAGAGCCTGGGCTGGGAGTCATCAAGACACCTCTTCCTAAATTCAAATTTAGCCTCAGAACTGGAGGAGAAAATACCAAACCACCCCAATATCTCTGCCAGTAAACCTCAGATGGGATCATGTAGTTGGACATAAATGAAATGACTCAACCATAGCAAAATTTGCATATAATACATATGTATGTGTATACATATTTTATATATGTGTGTATATCATATACATGATAATTAAGGTAGTATTGATGAGGTATGAGAAAGGGAGTGGTGTGGGACCCCCTTTGACCAGTCAAGAGCTTTGTGAAGAATTTATGAATCCCTAAGGAATGAGGCAAGAAGTCTGTGGTAAAAGGAGATAAGTTTATTTCACTGAAAAGAACAGAATCTCATCAGTGGGTGGAGGCCTGCTGGGGTCTTTGCCCTGATGGGTTTACACTGAGCAGGGACTCAGTGGGCCTTTCCTGATGTAGGAATTAGCAAAGATGGGTTTACACTGAGCAGCACACAATCAAGGACACACAATTAAGGGGACACTGTTTACATCAGTATAAATGATATGCATGCTGTCAAGTTTGCTTTTGACTTAAAACTGGGAAGGATAACTAACAAACACACTGGTTACAGGATGCAAAAACCCCATGACAATCTTGAGCCCTGGGCCAAATATAATAAGATTAAATTCAACAAGGTTAAATAATAATAATTCCTGGCATTTATAGAATGCTTTAAAGTTTTCAAAGTACCTTACATGTATCCTCTCATTTGATCTCATCAATCAATGTAGTTTTATACTTTGGTACAAAAGAAAATCAACTTCACATTTCATAGCTATGTGGTGATTTGTCTGCAAAAGCTTTTGAAGAGAAATGAGACTTGCTGCATTTGACACTAGAGCTGCAATTTCTGGTGCCTTGAAGTAAACTTACAGGAATAATATAGGATATTTTAAGTTTTTAAGGGAAAAAGCAATACATGATCACATGACACTCCTTTTATGGCATTCTTAAATGTCTGAGATATGTTTTTGTTTACTTCTGCTTTTAGCTATGCTAATAACTTCTTAGATTTTCTTATTTGTAATGTCATATTTCTGAGAAGTGGAGATTTTGGTGATGGTTGTGAAAGTCATTATGGAAGAGGAAAGGAAGGTATTAGTATTCATTCTGTTTCCAAAATTTGAGAAATTATGCAGTGTCTATCAAGTGCTCACATCTCATTAGTAACTAATTATGTGAATTTTTTTTTGAAAATGAAATAAAAATTGTTTTTTTTTCAAATGGCTACTAACTTGATAGGACATAATTACTAAGTTATTTGGATCTAACTACTTAATAAACTGTTAGGCATTTCTTTTGGAAAAATTACTGAGACTCAAAAAGTCCCAAAAAAATTAAAAACTTCTGCCTTAGAGTATAGAACAATGGATAGAATTTGCAAAAGTCAAATTTAGTCTTGATGTCAGGAAAATTTTCTCAATAGTTAAGAGTTAGAGCTATCTAAAAAAAGGATTGGAATGCTTTCAAGTTGTTGCAGGTTTCCCTCAATAGAGATCTTTAAACAAAGTTCTGAGTGATCACTTGTTAGATATAATTCTATTCTTATATCATCTTCTCTTGGCTTTTGGAGACTAAATAGGCTTCGCAAGAAGAAATACACATTTTTAAACACATATCACTGAATGACACATGGAGAACACACTAAAGGAAATGGCCAGAAGACAGTACACACATGGCAGTTCTGTACACAATACACAGGGGATTCCTTTAGGGCATAGGTTGGAATAAATAGTCCCTGAAGTCCCCCCACATGTATCAGAATATGTGATTCCTTGACCACAATCAATATAAATGCTTGTTCCTTTAAGAAAGGCAAATCTAAAATGAAATGGGTCAAGGTGTGAAGGAATTTACATGCCAAACAGGAGATTTTATATTTCATTCTACAGGTAATAAGAGAGCCGTCAGTTTTTTATATGGGGAGAATAACAAGGTCAGTCATTTGCTTTAAGAAAATCATTTTAGAAGTAATTAGAAGGCTTTTATAGTAGTCTTAAGCCATAAGTGATAAGGGTCTATATAAGGGTGATGCCTGGGTATAGGGAAAATGGACTTTGAGGAGATATATTACAAAGGTAGAAATTATAAGATTTGATTATAGATTAGACATGTGGAGTGACTGTAAATGAGTAGTTGGAGACGACATATAGGTCATGAACCCATGACTGGGAGGATGGTAGTGCCCTTGACAGTAACAGGATAGATGGGAAGAGAAGAGGATTTGGGGGGGAAAGATAATTAACACTATTTTGGACAAATTAGGTTTAAGATGCTTATAGGGTTTGAGATGTCCAAAAGTCAGCTGGTGATTTAATAGTAGAGCTCAGGAGTTATTGGCCTAGTTATCTTGGATCAGGCTTACCCATTTTTAGTAATAGATTGGAAGTGGGGACAGGGACCTATGAGGAGGAGCCAGGGTGAAGAAATTAAATTTCACTCCAATTCTTATGAGCTCAGATCTTCATTGTTTGGCTCTGTTATTTGAGGGGGGATGTGGTAACCCTATAGTGCTTGACAACTGCATTCAACTATAACTATAAAACCCCACTCTTAAAGGTTAGTCCTAATAGTGGTTTGATTATTTGTGGCTTCTAATAATATGAGCTGCTGTTCCTCTTTATACTTATGGGATCATTGATCTAAAGGCTCTCTATTTGGTTTCTGAGGATCTGAGCTTGTTCCTCTCTATAATTAGAAGGATACTGTAAACTGATATGATCAAAGGAAAGTATCTATATAACAAATCCTTTTGATTTGTTTGTTCTTCTTGTTTTTTCCCCTTACTTGTGTGCTTTTTTCCCCCTTTTGGTCTGATTTATCTTGTGCAGCATGATGAATATGGAAATATGTTTAGAAGAATTGCACGTTTAACCCATATCAGATTGCTTGCTGTCTTGGGAGAGGGGAGAGGGAAGAGGGAAGGAGCGGGAGAAATATCTGTAACACAAGGTTTTGCAAAGGTGAATGTTGAAAACTATCTGTGCATGTATTTGGAAAAATAAAATGCTATTAAAATCAAAATTAAATAAATAAAAATTTAAAACTAACTTTTGCTTAACTTTGGTGTTTGAGAGGAGCATAGGACATTTGGGTGGAGATGTCTCAGGGCATGTATTCTGCAGGTCAAGCTTTGGGTAATACAGGACTAGATTTGGGAGATATCTGTATAGAAGTGATAGTTGAGAAAAGTGATGAGTTCATCAAAGGAGAGAGTATAGAGAAAGATGAGAGCTTTGGAGTATATACACATGAAGTGGGGAGAAAGATGATAATCTGGCAAGGAAGCGGTAGACAGGTAGAGGAAAGAAAGGAACAGTGCCACAGTAGGCAAGGGAAGAAGAGAATGTGTGTTGACAATGTCATAAGTCACAGAAATGTTGAGCATAATTAGGAATAAGCAATAGAGAGATTGCTGGCCATCTTAAAGAGTGAAGTTTCAATCAGAGTTGGAAGCCTTATTACAAGGGATCAAAAAATGAATGGGAGGTAAATAAATGGAGGGAGCAAATGTGGTCAGCCCTTTCTAGACATTTGGATGTTAATGGAAGTAGAGATATTAGACAATATCTAGAGGGAATGGTAGAATTAAGTGGAGACATTTTAAAGATGGGGAGATAGGAGCATATGTGAGTTTTGAAGAAATTAATGGATGAAGAGAGATTGACATTTAGGAGAAAAGAGGCAGTGATACAGAATGGGACCCAGGTTACAAGTGGAGGCTTTTTAAGGTGAAGTCTTACCTCTCAGAGACTGGAGAAAGGCAAAGGACTTTCTATATAAAGTGAGGGGTGAAGTTCCCTTTTGAAATGGATCAGATGAGATGATGTTATAGAAAGTCTGAGGAATAGCTGATGTAATAAGGAGTCATTTAAGGCAGAATAAGAATTTCTATGTAGTATTGGGATCCAGTTAAGATTAAATGAATAAACATTAGAACATTCGGCAGCCTGTGAGCTAGAAGGAATAACCCAAGGTTTAGCAGAATTTAACTGGCAACAGGATACTGGAGCAAGGGATTTAAGGACAGCTGGTAGGATATGGTTGAGCTATTCAATCAGTGGGCCAAGACTGAAGAGAAGGAAGTAGAATTAGAATATGATTGAAGGACTGGTAGGACAAGTTGAAATTAAGGCATTGTAACACTTCCTAGTTGTGTGACCTGGGCAAGTCATTTAACCCCAATTGCCTCAGAAAAAAAAAAAAAGAAAAAGAAATTAAGACACTGAAAGTCAGGATGAATGTGAAAAATAGGTTTGGGAACAAAAGAAGAAATTGTTAAGCAGGGAAATTAGGGTATTAAAAGAAACGTGAGCATTGATATTGAAGTCCTCAAGTATGGGATTAAAGTGGAGAGGAACTCCTAGAACATTGACCTGAAATGCAATAGGTAACTCGCAATAAAAACAGAAATTAGAAAAGAGATATTATAGAAATAATAGTGACAAGGGGATAGTCAGGAAGTAGGAGTGAAGAAACAAGATCCATTACTCTAAAAAGTAAATAAAATAATTACTACATATACTTATTTTTAAAGAGTAATAGAAAAGCAGACTGATTTAGGATTTTGGAACCAGAGGTCATCCTCTTCTGTGAAGTCTTCCAAAAATTAGCTTACATCCCAGCTCTGCCAGTTGTTACTATATAATGTTGGATAAGCAATTTGACTTGTCTAGGCTTCAGTTTTCTTTTCTGTGAAATTATTCAGTTGGACTACCTTTCTAAATATACGTTCTTATCATTTCACATAAATAAAATCTCTCCTCCAATTCTAAACTGAGAATTCTCAACTTCTTTTTATATCATGGATCACTTTCACAGTCTGGTATGGTGTAATTTGTGTATATCCTATTTCACTTACTGAATTTGAAGGTAGAAATCTTGTCTTCTTAAAATGCTCACGTCCTGTCATGTCTAACCTGGGAATATATATGCATATGTAATGTGTATATATATATATATATATATATATATATATATATATCATACATGCATGTTAAATGTATAGACCCATATAAATATATAATCTATGACATATATGTGATATAAAATAAAAAATCAATAAATATGTTGTTCTTTCAGAATAGCAAAAAAAAAATGATCTGGCAGTTCAGAGTTGATAAATATTGAAATCAGTTGAGGTAACTCTCAAAGAATTTGAAATGTCTACTTAAGGTAAATTTGTATTTGGAATAATTAAATTCCAGTTTGGGGTTAAAAACATTTAAGCAGTGATTGTGTTTTTATTACTTTTTATAATTCTATAATTCTGTAGGGAAAAAAATTACTTGGATTACTCCCTAATCTCTTCCACTAAAGTCTTATTCTGAGGTCTTGTATTCCTCTAGAGGCAACATTGGATTCTCAAAAGCTATATCAGAGCGGCATATCTTAGATTTATTATTAGAATAACCTTAAGGCCATGCAGTCCAACTCCTTCATTTTATCAATGAGGAAACTGAGTCCCAGAGACATTAAATTACTTTTCCTTGTAATCAGTAGGGTTAGAATTTTCACTGTGTCATATAGAACTGTACAGACTTGAAATGTGATCAAATGTGACAGATTCTGTATATTTGTCTTCAGAGGGCTAATCTAGTTAATTTGAAGAGGCTCATGCCAAGATTTTCATAGAGGGTAATGATTGGCAGCTCTCTTGGACCCTCTATCCAAGTCATTGAACAATTGAGGTTTGCATCGGTGTATTACTTCAACAAAATCACAGGCTGATTTTTTTTTAATTGGGAAAACGTTCCTATCTTGTTTCAATGTGTTGAGTATCCTGTGTACTTCTAAAAATCTTAGCATTTTCATTTACATGGGCTTTTTCTAGAAAGATGTTATGAGTTATTTGTCCAAGAATGGACAGTCTGAGTAATCCTTCCAAAAGCCCTGATCCTTTGGTAACCTGTGGGTAGATAGCGTAACTTTGCCATCCTCTCATTCCCCCACTTCACCCCCCTCTATTAAACAGAAACTACTATATGTGCTTTATTTCTGCTTTAGAGGGATACTGAGAGACTAATGGTCTTTGAGGTTCTTTGAAAGAATGTCCATATTTTTATTAACAAGTTTATTATATACTAGCACAGAAAGAACGTTCAAGATCAGGGCAGCTATTTTTATGAAAGGCGGATGTAAACAAAGATCTGAGCCTAGGTGTTTACCTTTAGGTATCATCAAACATTTTTGGAAACTCATAAAGGAAGGTTGTACTTCCTTTGGGATTATTTCTGAGGCCCTTGAGCTAGAGAGAGAAGGGTACCTGCAAGTTTTTATGTTTTGTTTTGATTTGGATTTTTTGCTAAATGTAGTATGATGGCAGTTTACAACAGATATCAAACATAGTCCTCACAGTGCAACTGTGAATTGATTGTTAATTTATGAAATTATAAAATGGGATAAGAATGCTCAGGTCTTTGAGTGTTTTTCTAGGAAAGAGAGGAATTAGCTTACAACCACATTTTGATAAGACACAGAGGTCATAGGAGCAAAAAAGCACAGAAAATACAGAGACAAAGGGGACAGAAGCAAATGGAATGGGAATATAGGAATGGGAGGATGGGAATAAGTTTGGGGAGGGGAAGAGGCACAAAAAATCACCTCCATAACTAACTATGGATTATAGTTCAGAGTACTTCTTGACAGCATGGGTGTTATGAAGATGGAAGAAAGCTGGAATGGGATGGGAAGCAGAAGTTTGAGGGCTCCTTTTCATAGATTTTGGGGGGGTAGACTAATTCTTATCCATGCCACCTTGAAGTCATCTTAAAGTTGTCAATTAAATTTTAAAGATAGTGTCACACATCATCTCACAATTATCAACATCTTTTGAATGATCTGCTGCATGTTTGGATCTTTATGTACATCTGGAACTTGACTGAAATTTCCTAGTCATAGGACCAAAAAAACCTGCCAGCATAACCCAGATGGCTTCCCTCAATTCAACACATATTGCTAGGTCTAGATTTTGGGTTAATATATGTTATAATATGTAAAATATGTTCCTTTAATCTTTGAAACTGTTGGTAGGTGACTTCTAGGTTCCTCTTTGCAATCTTAATTCCTGTTATTGCTGCTGTATACTGGATGCTTATAAACTTACTCTTTACTCACTAGAATAAAGTTTTTCTTTTTTTGTGGTGGTGCTCAGGGGAACAAGATGTAATTTCTTTCTTTCTTTCCTTTTTTTGGTGGCTTCATAGTTTATTGAACAATGAAATTGAAGAAAAGAAAAAAATAACCTATCTCACATGGACCCATATTTCTTCCACCAATCATTTTCTAATTCTTGGCCTGCCAGCATTTCAGATATAAGCAGCAGATTAGCCTGAAACTGATAAAAAGGAAATGCATGTGTCTGGAGAGGGTGCATGTCCAGGATCTTTGCTGTAGATCCTGGGCTGTATTAGAGGAAAAAAGGAGATGGTAAGAAGCACTCCACCCCAGTACATGTTATAATAGCTAAGGATTTGGATTAATCTAGATTACTTACAAAGTAAAGGTCTCGTAGTCTTGGTCATTTGGATATTGAGCTGCAGTAATGGGTATAGTTACATTGTCACCTTATGGAATTTTTATAATTTCAATCTATCAATCAGAATCCTGGTAGCTATTGTATGCACACCTCCAAATTGCTCTAATTCTTTTTCTAAATAGGTTCATTTCTTGGTTCACAATTTTTCCAATTCCTTCACCACAGCTCCTGTCCTACTCAATTCCTACACTAGTCCTATATGCTATATGTGTGTGTGTGTATACATATACTATACTA
Source organism: Myrmecobius fasciatus (assembly GCA_023553655.1). Classification (NCBI taxonomy): domain Eukaryota; kingdom Metazoa; phylum Chordata; class Mammalia; order Dasyuromorphia; family Myrmecobiidae; genus Myrmecobius; species Myrmecobius fasciatus. The sequence goes on from JAJPUD010006168.1 coordinate 115,332, forward strand.
TACTATACTATACTATACTATACTATACTATACTATACTATACTA
>JAJPUD010006168.1:115386-137135 GCA_023553655.1 Myrmecobius fasciatus
TATACTATACTATACTATACTATACTATACTATACTATACTATACTACTATGACCTATTCCTCACTGCCTCAGCCACACACAAAAGTCATTACCTTTGATCTTGCCTGATTCACAAATATACTACCTTCATAGACTTTTTTTTTTTAATTTTTTGCTGAGACAATTGGGGTTAAGTGACTTGCCCAGGGTCACACAGCTAGGAGGTGTTAAGTGCCTGAAGTCAAATTTGAACTCAGGTCTTCCTGAGTGCTCTATCCACTGTGCCACCTAGCCTCCCACCTTCATATATTTTTATCTGATCATGATCTATTAGCTTCATGCCTTCCCTTCCAAACCTGTCTACATTGTTTTAACTCCTCAATTCTCTCCTAGGCTAACTCCTCTGCACTAATTATCTCTTTTTACAAAAAAAAAAAAATTGTGATCAATTACCATGAACTCTCTTTTCTTCCTCTTCCTCATCTTCTGTATCTTCTGCCATTGTCTCTTCCTGTTTATACCTGTTTCACATGATGAAGTGGCCTTAACTTTTATCTTTAGTTGTTCTAATAATCCCTCCATCCCATCTCTTCCAATAGATTGTCCCCTACTCTATTGTCATCTCTACTCTATCACTTTCTTTTTTTTTCCTTTTTTTTATTAAAGCTTTTTTTATTTTCTAAACTTGCATGGATAATTTTTCAACATTGATCCTTGTAAAACCTTGTGTTCCAAATTTCCCTCCCCTTTCCCCCACTGTATTGCTAAGAAGAGCCAAACCTATCATAGTTGATTTAAAAAAAAAAAAAAACAAGTAAACTAACAATAACAAAAAGGTGAAAATACTGTGCTTTGATCCATATCCACATTCAGTCTCTATAATGCAGATATGGATAGTTCTTTCTATTCCCAATCTATTGAAATTATTTGAATCATCTCATAGTTGAAAAGAGCCAAGTAAATCAGTTGATCGTCACATAATCTTGATATTGCTATGTACAACGTTCTCTTGGTTCTACTCACTTGACTTAGTATCAGTTCATGTAAGTCTTTCCAAGGCTTTTCTGAAATCAGCCTACTCATTATTTCTTATTGAACAATAATAATTCCATTACATTCATATGCTATAATTTATTCAGTCATTCCCCAATTGATAGGCATCCACTCAAGTTCCAGTTAATTGGGAAGTATTTAACAAAATAAATAAAAATATAATAGAAGAAAGATAATGTTAATATGTGGTTTTTTAAGTTAATAGTATCTCACAGGAATGGCCCCATTTCCATTGAGTTTGAGACCATTATTATAGCATAAACCACCTCTTTGTAAAACATCAGGAAAAGATCACACTCTTTCAATGAATGAATTATTTTGATCCATTCATGCCTTCTACTCCTGTGCTATTTTTTCCCTCCTCATGGGTCCTGTCCCTTTTATTTCTCATTGTCTACCATCACATTAGCGTCCTAATAGATCTTTTCATCTCCAAAAGACTATTCCTTATGTTTGTATTATTTTTCTATTTATTTCTATTTCTATTTTCTATTCTATATTTCTATTACCCTCACTGACTTCCTGTTATCCATTAAATAAAATTCAAGTTTCTTACTTGGAATTCAAGGCCCTCCACAATTTGGAACATCCTATCTTTTTAGCTTTATGTCATACTATGTACTTTATCTTCTAGATACATTCTTCTGGACAAACAATAGTATTCATCTCTTCCAGGAAGCTTTCTCTGTCTCCTTCCCTCAATATACAATAATCTCCACTCTTCTCAATTTACTACTTTGTACCTCTTATTCACTTATAAATTGTTTTGTATTGAACTTATTTATTTGTTATGCCTCCTTACACCCTACACTAGAAGGTGAACTCCTTAAAGACAAGATAAAAAAGTTATCTCATTTTCCCCATTTTCTTTAAAATTAAACAAATATTCAGTATCCAATAGATTATATATATATTTTGCACTCAAGAACTTTTATTTTCCAAGTATACCCACAAAACAAATCAATATTATGATACTTTTCAAGTATATATTAAGCTTTGGGGTACCATTATTCAGTTTTTGTTGTTGTTTTTGCTGAGGCAGTTGGGGTTAAGTGACTTGCCTAAGGTCACACAGCTAGGGAATGTTAAGTGTCTAAGACCAAATTTGAACTCAGATCCTCCTGATTTCAAGGCTGGTGCTCTATCCACTGGGTCACCTAGTTGCCCCTCATTATTAAGTTTAAGATGTTTGTTATGTTAGGTGGTTTTTTTTTCCTTTTGCAAACTTTTATTTTTGATTAGGGTAAGTTTCACATTAAAATTTTAGAGATGAAAAGTCATAGATATTTAATTTACTTATTGAACTGCATTGCATCCAGAGATCTTTTGCAAAAGGAAAAAAATTTCATGTTTGCCTGTTAGAGAAAGCATAGGAGAGATATGGGGGTTGTAATTGATGATAGTGAATATTTCACAACCTTTCAGGAAAAAAAGAAATTCTTAAACTTAGGCATACACTAGGAAAATGTTGCTTTTAACATTTCATTTAAATTTTTAGTATTTGTGTAGATCATATTTAATAGCACTTCAAAGTACAAGAAATATCTTCCTCGCAACAACCTTTTGAGGTGAATGACATTGTCATAGAATGACAATTTTCCAAAAGAGAAAATTGAGTTCAAAAGTTACATGACTTGCCCAGAGTCACACAGAAATTTGTGCTGAAGCTGAGACTTTGAATCCAGATTTTTAGACCCTATCTAGTGTGTCATTGACTATACCATGTAACTGCTTTAGATAATGTTTGCATGCCATGTCACACTTCCTAAATGCCACCCCCTACCATATTTGTCTTAATTTAATGTTTGTTTTAAAACTCATTTTTATTGGTATAAATGGCAAGAAGCATTTTTATTTTACCAAACCTTTTTATTACCAATTGAAATGCCATGATCTTGTCTATGCTTTTAAAGTACATTTCTTGACAAATTAAAACCTCCCCAACAATATCGGTCAATATTAATAAGATTATTGGATGTTTCTCAAAAAGTTAATAGAAATATCACTTAGGCAAGAAAGAAAAATGGTGTCTTTTGGCAGTATTGATAGTAACTGATGCATAATCTACTCCCATTTGATCTTCACAATAACTTGTTGAAGTAAGCATTATTCCTAATTTTCAGTTAAGAAAAAGTCAACAGTAGTTAAATATTTTGTTCAGGGTCACATAACTGAATTTGAAATTGGGTTTTCCTTACCTATTATTTCCTATACCAATATCCACTAGACCACCTTGCTGCCAATATCAAGAAAGTACCAAACTGTATTAAAATATTAACTGTATTAAGATAGTCTAGTGGATATTGGAATAGAGTGGATAGTTAGGAAGACCTAAATTCAAATTCTATCTCATGAACTTGAGGATTGAAAGATGTATTGCAGACAATATTTGGAAGAAATAAAATAAAGAGAAAAACAGATAGTATTGTTGTGGAAATGTAAAAACTATACTATGTACTAGGGTTACAGCTCCATGGAGTTAGAATTGTTTTGTCTTTAAATCACCTTAATGGGGTTACAGCTGTGTTTGTAAAAAATCTCAGCTACTTCTTTGTCTTCTCTTAGGAAATCATTGTCAGAGGAGGGAAGGAAGAGGTTCCTGGATTTACCCCATGTTGAGAATGAGGAGAGAGAATGGTAGCCTATCACATATCATCTCATAGAGGCAAGATCCTAAGATCTTGTGATTTGGAGAGGTAGTTATTTTGCTTTTCATATTTTTTGCTTTTTCCTCTTTTTTGCATTTTCTTTTAGTACTGCTCATGCCAGTACTGTCCAGTAAAAACCTTAAAAGTGTTTTTCAGCAAAAACAAACAAAACAAAATCCCCAAAATATGGAGAGCAAAAGCCAGCTACTCTGGGCTTTTCCTCATCCCTTTGGAAGGACTAAATCTCACCATCTAGTTTATGGTATTATGCCATCTTTTTACACTTCGTGATGCATCTTCTAATCCAAAGTGGTGAAGTGGCTTGCCCTAAATAATGCAGACTAAAAGTGGCAGTTAGGATTTGAACCCATGATCTCTGTCTCCAAATCTAGTTTACTACTTTTGCAAAGACCTTTAGGTGAACACAATGTTCATTCTTAAAGTCACAGAGCTTCAGTAGAATACTATTGATGTTAAGAATATGGACATTTTTGGAAAGACTTACATGAGCTGATACTAAGTGAAGTGAGCAGAACAAGAGAACATTGTTTATAACAACAACAAGAATATGTGATGATCAACTGTAGTGGACTTAGCTCTTTTCAACAACGAGGTGATTTAAAGCAATTTCAATAGACTTGCAATGGAAAGAGCCGTTCACATCCAGAGAGAACTATGAAGACTGAATATGGATTGAAGCATAATGTATTTTAAACTTTTTGTTATTGTTGTTGTTTGCTTTTTTTCTTTCCCATGTTTTATTTTTCTTTTTTGATCTGATTTTTCTTATACAATATGATGAATATGGAAATATGTTTAACAGAATTGTCTAGGAGAAGAGAAAGGAGGGAGGGGCAGAGAAAAATTGAACATAAGGTTTTACAAAGGTGAAGGTTGAAAACTACCTTTGCAAGTATTTGGAAAAATTAAAAGCTTTAAAAAAAAAGATCATAAATTTTTTTAAAAAGCACTCTAAAGACCTTAAAAAATAAATAAAAAAGAACATGGGCTTTTGTGGCAGGGAGTAGTTTGGGGTTGTTGAAACACTGTACATTTTATTGTCCACTCATTTAACTCAATGAGCTGCTCATTCATATTTGTTCAGAAGCCTCTTTGATTTTAAGCAAAGCATAAAATATGGACCACGTCAGCAAATGACTTTGTTGGAATTGAGTAGGCAATCCTGGGAAAAGTTCAAATAGAAGAGAGATTCCCTAATAAAATAAGCAGTTCTCAGTGTATTCCTTATCAAAGTGCCTGAGACCAGATTTAAACAGTGATTTGTTGTTTTTTGATAAAGCCCTGCAATGAGATCATCAAGCTTCTCTATGAGATCCTTAGTTCCTTAAAAAAGATTGATTTAAGCAATCTGTTTTGGTCACTTAAATTAAATTTGTTTAAGTAGTTCAATCTGGAGAATTAAAAGAGATTGGCATAACAACGCAATCAATGAATTAGCAAGCATTTATTAAATACCTACCAGGTACCAACAACTGGCCTGAGGACAAAAGAGACAGTTCTTGCCTAAATTTATATTCTGCTGGACACTATACAATCTGTTTGTTTACAAGTAAGTGATTACACGATGGGCATTAAAAAAAAATACATGTGATATCTCTTGGACTCTTTCCTACTCTAAAATTGTGATTTTTTTTTAAGATTGTTTCTCTCCATTTCAAACAGATTAGAGGTACATAAAGCCTATCCACTTCAATACACAGAAATTTTGATTTGTTTTATTTCTGACCATGACTCGTTCCCACACTGTTATGCAAGTTGGTGGTCCCTTGGCCCCAGAGAGCTCCCTATGAATACTAAAGGCTATATAGACATTAAATGGGCTTTATCCCTACTATAACTCAGAAGTCCTAAAGGGATGTGTCAACTTCATCTTCACAGGGTAAATAAGATTAAAAGTGGTCAATCACATTGCAAATCTGATTCCTTAAGCACAGTTTTGTTTTCTCCTTTGATTCATTTGTTTTTAAGATTACATCTCATAAATTCTTGATTTCTTCCCAACATTCAAGGCACAATTGGGATCAAGGATATCTCTTTTCCCCTCAAAATCCTGTCCATTATTTCTTTTTTTTTTCCTGTCCATTATTTCTTTCTTTTTTTTTTTTTTTTTTTGCTTTTTGCTGAGGCAATTGAGGTTAAGTGACTTGCCCAGGGTCACAAAGCTAGGGAATATTAAGTGTCTGAGATCTGATTTGAACTCAGGTCCTCCTGGTGCTCTATCCACTGCGCCACCTAGCTGCCCCCTGTCCATTATTTCTTAACAAAATTTCTAACATAATGGTCTTATGCACATCTTTGTTCACATATCCTTTTCAGTAAAATTTTTGAGCATTTTCCAATAAATGTATATTATTTTTGTTATATATATTATAAAGTATGAATTAAATTTTTAAAGGATGAGATTAACATAAGGTGGATGTTGTTTTAAAATAATATTCTATTAACAGTCCAAAACCTTTTTTACTTTCACTAAAATACATATTAACAACATTTAATAAAAGATTATAAATATTTCATGAGCAATGTGATTGAATATATTTCATTACTTGTTAAGATCTTGGTTTGACATTTTGTGACACAACAGCAATTTGCAATTATGGTTCTAAGTTCAATTCAATACTTAGTTTCAATGGCTATTATAACTGAAAAATATTTTTATTATTGTTTTTTATCAAACAATGTTTCTGTGACATGAAAAACTCCTGGAAAGTAACACCTCTACCAGTGCAGATGGACACATTCTTTGCAGCTTTAGTCTCAGAGAATTTTTTTTTTTTTTTTTTTGGTATTGAGATGTTATATAACTTGCCCAGGGTAACATACCCAGTATGAGTCAAAGACAGAGCTCAAATCCAGTTTTCTAACTCTGAGGCCATTTCTGTATGTAGTACATCACACTCTCTCTGAAACTGAAAAAGATACCTCACAAAAATACATACATCTGTGTGGGGTACAGAGACCCTAACCAAATTGACTACTTGGAGACTTCTCAAAGTGAAGGTAAAAGGTTTATTAGAATCTTGCAAGAAGCAGGCAGCCCCCCTCCTGGACAGTCAAAAATGAGGAGTGCCCACTAGAAGCTAAGAAACACAGGTTAAATAGACGAGCATTGCCCAACCCCTCCCCCTAAACCCCTTTATGCAAAGCTTTTGTCTTGATTGGCTCTTGCAGTTACTTTCCCCTGTATTGTAGGTGGAGTGATTATGGGTTGACTAAAAATGAGGTAATGCAAGCAAAAGTTTCATTATTCTAAAATTAGATGATTTCTAAGAAATTGAAACATAGGCCTTCAGACTGAGACCCAATGCTTTCTAGGAAGTTGAAACTTGGGCCTTGAGACTAAGGCCCAAGGCTTCACATACTTTAGCAGATAGTCTCTGAGAAACCACAATATCCATTCTACACAGATCCTAATGGAGAAATTTGTTATTGACTATCCTTACTAATTCAAGATAGTCATTTTACCAATTTTTCAAGTTTGTTGAAATTTGATTATTATGCTTCCATCTTCTCTGATATTAATCAATCATTCTTGAAAACTAATTACAAGGGGTTAGACTTTTGTATTTTTAACAAATGTGTTCAAAATTTATTGAAGTTTTTCATTTCAAAAACTTTTTAGCAGTTTAGAAAATTTTCAGGTTTAAGTGTACTAACAGACTTTTTGTAGGTAAAACCATTTTTAGCAACAAAAACTTAGTTTTTGTTTTAAATGTTATATATACTCATAACAAACAATAATAAGATCATAGTATCTCAGAATACAATGTGTACTTAGGTCAAGGCTCAATGTTAATGACAGTGGATATAAACCCATATTTCAGATAAGATTGTTGATCATTTCAAATTTGGAAAGGTCAGCTTCTTGTCAGATCTGGTAAAGACCTTATCCTAAGGAGTAGAAATGTCATTTCTTCTATTTCTTTGTTAGTTTATGCTTACATTATTAATAATTCTCTTTGATTCAGAGTTGCAAAAAAATTTTTAAGCCACTTATCCATTTTATGAGTGTAAGTTTAGTTAATAATTAATATAACCTGAAAGCCATTTAACTAGGCACACATAAAAAAAAAAAAAAAACCCTGCAATGTGTTGCAGTATGCTGATAAGAAATAAATGAGAGCACTATTGGTCATCTGTTCATATTGTGAAACTACCATTCTATTCCTAATATAACTTGTATGCCATTGTGTGATACATGACAACTTAACATACAGGTCTACACCTGTAACTTGAAGGAGGTTACAAATGTCAATCTACTTATTAAATGTTAGTAATTTTTTTTCTTTTCAGTTGTTTTCAATCATATCTGACTCTTCATAATCCTTTTGGGGTTTCATGGCAGCTAATGGAATGGTTTGCCATTTCCTTCTCTAGCTCATTTTACAGATGAGGAAACTGAGGTTTAAGGTTAAGGTTAAGTGATTTGTCCATGGTTGTACAACTATTAAGTGTCTGAGCTCAGCTTTGAACTCCTGAAGATGTGTCTTTCTGACTCCAGGCCCAACATTCTATCCATTGTGCCATCTATGTTTAATTTATAAAAGTTTATTTCTTTTTTTGATATTAAAAAATAGAAACAGAAATTATATTTTGTTCCTGAACCCTAATGGATCATCTGTTAACCTTCATAAATTATTGCTATATATTCTTTTACATCTTCAATGTTAAAATTTTAGAGACTGATAAAATAATTTTCCTTATCCACTAATGTAGCTTAAATTTCATGATGTTTTCTTTTCAGAATATGTTAAATGCTCCTTTATCCAAGTGCTGATTGGAATTTGGTTGTTATATATATACATGTATATATGCACATATACATGTATGTATATATTCCTCTGTATGTGTATGTGTGTGTGTGTGTTCAGACACAAAAAAAGGGCAAATATATGTGTCTGGATATTCCCTCTTTGGAATGCTTCCTCCTAACAAATCTTTCCCCAATTCTATATACAGTCTTGTTCAGAACAATATCTACTAGGTATAATTAGAACTTCTATACCAAGTACCTAAAACATTTAAGAAGGGTATTGGGTAAACTGAGTGTCTGTATATAGGTGCATTTTTTAGCAACTGGTAAATGTTAAGAAAGTCTGATACATCATGTTTCTGCAAAAGTAGCAAGAGGTTGATATTATATGTGTAGCTAATGACAGAGTAAAGGTCAGAACAATGTAAGATTTTTTTCTCCTTTTCTTTTTCTTCTTTAGTTTTATGAAAGAATGGCCCAGGGAGAAAAGTATCTTGTGATCTATTTTTGGGTTTGTTGGGAATCTAAAAGTGAGCTCTTAGTAACATATTAAAAAGTTTATATACAACTTAAAATTACTGGTTCAGTAGTTATAACAAAGTTAAGGAAAGATCCTTTAGTGACTAAGTTGTTTATGTCATAAAACTAATATTATCCTGGACAAATATTTATTTAGTGAGTGTTCTCACAATGTTTGATTCCTTCCTTAGGGAGTATTTCCTTAAGAAATTCATTACCAACTAATTCCAGTTTTAAATCATGTTCTAAGTTCTTAGGAAAAGCCTACATTCATTTAATGATTTCTGTTCTATCCTTAGGGAGTATGTCCTTAACCAATTCATTACCAACTATCTCTGGTTTTAAATCATATTTGGAGTTCTCAAAAGAAACCCGGATTGAGTTAAGAATGTCTGCTCTCCATGGTTCTCCTTCTACCTCCCCATTCCCACCATGCTTTTATTCATTAATTTATTCATCATTCATTCACCCTAATTAATTAATGTCCTGTGTGTAGCTTCACCAAGGCTGGGATGTGGTCAGGTCTTCAAAGACTAAGAAATAATTCTTAAAGCTATTTCATTCTCATTGTACATTGGATGACCAATGACTATCATGAAAACTTGAAAGTGATAGGTACAGTGTAATATGCTGGTAAATAAAGTGCTCTATAAATACTAATATATATAAGTTGCATAGGAGTATGATCACAAGTGAAGACAGGCTGTGTATGAGTGTATTGAATGGTAATGTATAATGAGTCATTTCTCAACGTCTGACTCTTTTCGACCCTTTTGAGATTTTCTTGGCAAAGATACTGGAGTGGTTTGTCATTTTCTTTTCCACTTCACTTTACAGATAAAGAAATGATGGTTTAAAAAAAAAAGGTCAAGTGACTTGCACAGGAACACACAGGTAATCTAAAATTTAGAATTTAACAGAATTTAAACAGAAGATGCATCTTCCTCACTCCAGTTCCTATACTGCGTCCACTACAGCACTAGTTGCCTTAGATATTCAAAGAATCTTAGAATCAGACCTCAAATAGACCTCACCTATCCCAGTCTTTTAATTTTCATATGAAGAAACTGAGGCCTATAGAAATTAAAGTATTTGCTCAGGATCACAAAGCTAATAAATATCAAAGTCTAGATTTGAGCTCAAGACCTCTGACTCTAAGGCCAGGGTTCTTTCCACTATACCATCCAATACTGAAAGAAAAAAGCAAGATCAGGCTTTTCTCAGATACTTTTTATTCACAGTATCCTAACAAAGATTGAAACAGGATATTATGCCCTCTAGGACCCAATAATATCTCTTACAGAATTATGGAAAAATATGGAACTATAGCAAGTAGAAGGTACCTCTGGCTAAACTATGACTTTGTCCCTGCCACTTATAAAAGGGAACTCTTGGACAATGACTGCCTAGTCCCTAGACCCAGAAATATTGGTTCAAAATCTACTGTCATGAACCAGAACATTGTACAGAATAATAGTAATTATCAGCTATGATTGACTTAGCTCTTCTCAGAATACAGTGATCCAAAATAATTCTAAGAGTCTCATGATGGAAAATGCCATTCTTTTCTTTCAGTTCTTTCTATGGAAAGAATTGATGGAGTCTGAATGCAGACCAAAACATACTATTTTCATTTGTGTGTGTGTGTGTGTTTTCTTTTGTTCTGTTACTTTCACAGCTTACTAATAGTGTAGAAATATGTTTTTTTGTTATTGCACATGTATAACCTATATCAGATTGCTTGCCATCTTGGGGAGGGGGCAGAAAAAGGAGGAAAAATTAGAACTGAAAATCTTACAAAAAATAAATGTTGAAAATTGTCTTTACATGTATTTGGAAAAAATACTATTAAAATAAATTATATATACATATTTTAAATGGGGCAGCTAGATAGCACAGTAGATAGAGCACTAGTCCTAGAGTCAAAAGGACCTGAGGTCAAATCCAGCCCCAGACACTTAACACTTTCTAGCTGTATGACAGAGGAAGACAATAGAAAGAAGAGAAAAGTACATAGACATATGTTAGAACAGGAATGCCTGACCTATTTTGTGTCTTTGACCTCTTTAGCAATCTGCTAAAGTCTCTACAACCATTTTTGGAATGATATTCTTAAATGAACAAAATAAAAAATGTAGAATTATAAATGAACCTGATAATATTGAAATGGTTATCAAATTTTTTTATGTTTATAGACTTTTCTTGCCTTCTCAATGGTTTGGGGAGAGGAAGGGAGAGAATTTGGAATTGAAAATATAATAAAATTAGGCAAGGAAATTTAAGTTCATCAACATTCATGATAAGAACTTTTGGACTAGAAGGATATTAGGAACTCTTGTCCTTGCCATCCATCAAGCCCTAGCACCCTTAGGACTTCAGAGCTTTTCTATTTGCCTTACAGCTAAAATTTCTTTTATGTTTGCTCCCCCAATTAAAGGGTGAATTTCTTGAGAGCAGAGACTGTCTCAATTTTTGTTTATATCACTAGTGCTTAGTATAATGCTTGAGAGAGTTAGAACTCGTACTTTGCCTCTTTTTTCTTTCTTCCTTCTTTTATTCTTTCCTTTTCTCTTTCCCTTCCTTCTTTTTACCCTCTCCTTTCTTTTTAAGGTGTTTCACCTTTACAGTTATTTTCTGTTAAGACTCCTCAACTTAGCTAGCAATGTTCTTAATATCCTTCTTAAAACTATGATTGATTCCAATACTCCATATTCCACAAGATGCTTTTGTCACCAAGTTTGTACTTCACCAAAAATGCTGTTCTTTTTCATAACAACTGCTTTCTAAGCAGATCATTCTCATTTTGTATATGTGAAGTTGATTTCTTTATTCACACCGAAGTGAAAGACTTCACATGTACTGAATTTTATCTTCTTAGATCCAACCCACTGCCTCTCAAGAACTTTGAGAACCCAGTGTCACCCAGTGTATTAGCTATCTGGTTCAGCTTTGTATCATCAAGAAATTTCATGAACATACTACTTATAACTTCATTGAAAAAAAAACTGATAAAAATGTTGAACAGCACAGAGGAAAGCAGATGTCCTTTGGGCATTTCACTGAAGACTAATGACATCACACTTTAACTTTTAAAACACATTTCCCTCATAAGAAATCTGTGAGATAAGCAATTTAATTATATTTATTCTCATGGAAAACAAAGATGAGAAAACTGACATTAGTGAGAAGAGATAAGATGATTTCCCTGCTCACGCAGTTCGAGTTTGTAATAGTAGTGCCAGAGTAAAAAATTAACCTCAAGATTTTTTCTCTTACTATAGTCTCTACCCCATTTCCTCTGGAGCTATCTTCTCTTTCAGGTTTTAGTACTGTACGTCTCTCACTGTTAACTGGAAACTCTTCATGCTGTAGTCCTCTGGAAATTCAGCCCCTTTCTTGCCTTATCTCATTTCTCTATTCTCAGTTAGTCTTCTTGAAGCAAATTCTACATTGTAGACATTTACCCCATATGTTCAAGTTGATGTTTTCCTGTGCCATTTGAGGCCCAGGCTTATTGTGGTTCCTAGTCTCTGTTACTTCCAGTGTGATCTCTCCTTACTTACCTACTTATACTTGTAAGTATATGTGTAGAAACTTGTATTTTCTTGTACACCTGCTGTACTCCCCACTTACTGAGTAGATTGCACTGGTGTCACTCAGATGTAGATAATGGATACTTTTTCTTACTCTTAGAAATATAACCTCTTCTTCTCCATCTGCCAATTAAAATTTCTTGGCCCATGTTTGGAGTTTTCCTCTCTTAGGATAGATCTTGAACAGAGGTATAATATGCAAATTAAATTTCTTAAAGCATACAAAATATCACATAACCTTTTAACCCTTCCCAAAAATTGGACAGTGTTGACTTACCATGGGAATGGGTTTTTCCCCTATAATAATATTTTTTTCTAGTTATTTTAAGACAATTGGCAGATCTCAGGATTAGCTATTTATGCTAAAATAAAGTCAATGTAGATGAAATAATTTATTTTGCATTTTGTAATATTTCTGAAGGTATCACTTTTAAATATGTCATTTTAGAAGAAAGTCATTTGTTGTTTAGAACAATTAAATATTTTTCATCACAGAGAGGTTTAACTTATTAAAAACTGTCTTATTCCATGATTCAGAAATTTCTGTGACTCTCACCTAGACAGGTGTAGTACTTTATGCTTTAGTTAGGTGAAATTTCATTGTGAATAGACTTTGGGAATGTCCTTTGGATGCTACCTTTGACCTTACTTATTTACAATAGAATGAATAGAATAGAATTACAATAAAATTCATTTACAATAGGATAGAATTTTATCACCCCTATTTTCTTCCATTATTGCCTCTTTTAGGCTTGAATGGTATTGGGGTATGCCAGAAGAAGGCTTTCCAAAGATAGACCTTTTTAAAAATTGTCATTTTGATCAGAATCTGTGTATTATTCGACTTTGTCTTCTATAGCCTCTAGCAAAAATGTTTTTCTATGTAATACATAAATATTTGCTGGTTAAATAAATGGTGATTCACATTTATGTGACCCTTTACATATGCAAGTAATCTAGGACTGACTAAAAAGTTGCACAATATTCTTATTGCCTTTTGTTTTTCTTTTCTAACAACTTTATAAATTAGGTATGACAACATTTCACAACAACATTATGATACATAATTGATAACATTTCTAAGGGTTGATATACCCAGGTAAAAGAATTTCTGTGGAAATTGATTTTAAACTTCCCCACCCCTATTTCCTCATTAAGTGGTTACTACATTTTGCCTGTTGAAGATAAAGTAAAATGTTTCTTTTTTTATATACAATCTTATCATTTCAATCCTAGAGGGACTGCATGTGTAAAGGCACTCTATGTAACTCTGTTCCTACTGAAATGTGTTTCCTGTGTTCTCAGCCCAAGATCAATGATATATCACTGCCTTCATTAGTTGTATGATGGAAAAAATAATATTTCATTCTCATATCCTAAACATCAATTTTTTGCAATAGTGCTCCTGAATTCTGTTACAGGGCTTGTTTAATTCCCTCCATTGAGTCCCACATTATAGAGCAACTGGCTATGGGTACTGGTTCAATGGTGTAATAATTGATAGCATGAAATTTCTTAGTCTATTTGATTTAATGACTTCTTGGTTTCCACATTTGTTTCATGTACAATTTATTCATAAAAAATCATGAATGATTTGGTTTTTATATAATACTCTTTAACATGTAAAGTACATATATCCCTGTAGAAAATTTGCTATCTTGCAATTTTATATTACTATAAAAATTATTTTTATTAAAAATTAGAGGCAGTATTATTGGCTATGTGGTTGTGGGTGTGTGGATGTATTAGGGAAAGAGAGAAAGAAGTGAGGATTTTTGTATGAGGGTGGATCAATGGCTTCTCCGTTCAAATGCATGCTATGGTCTAGACAAAAGGCATCCATCATCCAAATGGGGTTTTCCTCTAAGGATAGTTAGGCAGAATTATTGTGATTATGGATCTTTATTTAGGAAACTTTTCAATATTCCAGAGCCTGATAAAATAAGCACAGTAATATCTGCAAATAGGAGTATCTGGAGCAATTCAATATTTTATATGGAATTCCTCTTCCATTTGAACTCTGATGGGCATGACAATGTCAGATATCTTTATCAAATACGTCTGCATTTTGAATCTTGTTCCATATTAACAACCTGAGGGTCATTGAACAAAATTTATCTCCATTATTGTATTTTTCAAAGGAATTGATATAGTTTTGTTGTGAACACTATAGACATCTTTTTTTGGAGGAAAGTTTTTAGGGTGGTGTTTTGCACTACTAAATGAAATGCTAAATAAAGCTAATCAATAAAAAATTTAAAAAATAAGAACAGTGAGATCTGTTGATCCCTAGACCGGAGGTTCTTAACTTTGTATCTTTAATCTCTGGTGTCAAATATGGTATCATTATCAAATATATATATATATATGCATATATATATTTGCCATTTTTAATTTGTTTGTCTTCCATTTATTTTTTAATGTTCTTAGGATGTTATGATTTAGATGGATTTCATGCCAAGATTTCCATAAATGTTTTTTCTGCCACATTATTTATTATTTTGTGAGATAAAAACTTTTTACAATCCTCTTTTGTAAGATCTTACATTTATCTTTGCCCAAGTTATCACAGGTAGCAAGTAGATAAGGTAAGATTTGAAACCAGGTCATCTAATGATGTCAGCCCCCAAAGAACTTATGGTTGATGGGATGGGAAGAGATGATGCAATGTATATAATAATAAGTAGAGTTTAAGGGAAAAGAGGACAGTAAAAGTGTTATATCAGGAGGCATACTGACTGCTATGTTTATTTGTTGCAGCCGTAAACTGTAATTGCACAGGTGATCAAGGTGGATTTAGCAGCTTGAGTTCCAAAAATGTTAATCATCAGAAATCATATCACAATAGCTTGAGAACTGTTTGTACTCATTTTAACTTATATCAATCAACTAAATAAAATACCTGTGAGAATGCATTAGTGGATTTGTGCTGTCATAGATATTCTCTCTAATTGATGCAGATCTCATTCTAGACTATGCTTTCTCATCCTATGCAGCTCTTATCCATGTCTCTCACAATCCTCCAGGAGTCCACACAACATGCTAAAGGCCTAACTCTAGATTTCTTGACATATGAACATATGTGCCCTGTAAAGCTGGCCCATTTTGCTTTCTGATCACATATGACATCCATTGTTTCTTCTATGTTGTTACTTGTGTGACATTCTCCTTTAGTAATATGCTATAACTTATTCATGCTCGCCATATATCTCTCCCTTTCTCTCTGGATGACTTGTAAATTTGATTCTTTGGAAACTGAAAGACTATTTAAAGGTTATCAACCTAGTTTCTGTGAACCACTAATGATTTTATTCTTCTCTTTCTTATTGGTTATATACCAGAGGGGGGAAAATGTGAAGTGATTTTGGGAGACCTTCTAGAAAAAGTTAATGAAAAACAATGTAATCCCACAAATGTATGTGTATGTCTATCCATCTATCTGTCTACCTATCTATATATATATATCCATCTGCATATACATATACATATACATATGTATATATATATATATGTGTGTGTATGTGTGTTTCTATAAATATGTTACTATTTATATAGTGTTTTCACAAACCTTGTCAGCAGCCCTAATTTTATTCTTCATAAAATATTATTTTAAACATTTTTATTCTTGGATTTCACTAAGGAATTCCACAAAGTATCTGTCTTGATATGCAGTTTGTGGGCAAAGTGACTGCACGATTAAATCAGTTTGTAACTGGTTTAATGACAAGCTCCCAAAAATGATGATAAATAAATTTGTCAGTGTGGATAGTGGTATCTAATGGCATGATTCTGTTCTTGATTAAAATGTTGGACTACATTGAGCTAATGACTTAGATAAAGATATAGATGCCACACATCAAATATTTAGGTTACATGAATCTGGAAAAAAACAATTCACTAATTAGTTAAGAGTCTAGAAGCAAAACCTTGAAAGAATAGGGCAAAGATCAGCAAACTAAGCACTTGTTTTTATGTGTCTGAGAGCTATGAATAGTTTTTACATTTTAAAAGTTTTATTTAAATATTTTTAAACCATTCTTAGCTCATGACCCATGAATCATACAGAAACCAGGATGGAGATAGAGATTTGACCTTTCAACCAGACCCTCCAACCAACCCATAGTTTTCCAATCTCTGAGTTAAACCAATGGACAATCCAGTTTAGGAAGGTACAAAAATGAAGATGATGATGGTTTAGAAGTGATCAGTGTCAAATCCCACACCTGGATTTAAAAGTTTAGCTACCTAAGTATAGGATGGGTAAAATATGACCAGATAATAGTTCATGTGAAAAAAGCCTGGGGATTTTATTGGATTATTAATTCAGTATAGGATAAGACCATAAAAATTAATATACTCTTATGCATTGAAAATGCATTGCAGCTAGAAGTACAAAATTCTTTGCTGTATGATCATTTTATTAAAGTAAAAAAAAAAACAAATATAAAGCAGAGAAATGTTGGCTCAACAAAGATGTTTGTCCTTATCACAGAAAATATCTTAGAGTCCAATTGGGACGGAGCTTTTCTAAAGATGAAAAAGTCATCCAATATACCTCTTTGCACACAACATTGTATTGATTTCATCAAACCCTGGACCATTACATATCCTTTTCAGTTGAGATCCATGATTATTCAAAAGAGGCAATAATCTAGAGAAAAAATAAAATGGCTAAAATATCTTTTATTCTTACCATGACAAGCAGTTGAACTGAGTCCATGAAGCTAGCACATCTATACATATACTGTGGGTACTACTAATGTACAGTGAAGCAAATCTAAGATTAAATAGGAAGACAACAGTAGATTGGGTTATTTTTAGAAAGTTGTGTACTAATTTTAATGATTATATTGCTCTTAACACAAAACTGTCCTGATGATGTTTCATAGTTGCAGATTCTGGAAAAAATAGTGTGGGTCAGCCAAAAAGTAAGGGAGAGATGTTGAGTTTAAATGGACTACAGATTATTTCTATAGAAATAGAGACTATGATAATCCTTGCACAAGAATACAAAATACAAACTATACAAAAATACAGACTATAATAGACTTTGCACCAAAAAATGGTGTAATGTATATCATCAGGAAATATGTCACTAGAAGAGGAGATAGGTTACTTATGTTATAAGAGCAAAGGCTGATAGATATACTATGATGACTACATCTGGAAGACTGAGCTCACACATCTATATTCTATCTATGTTTCATATAAACTATACCTCATGTCCAGAATTCACTCCCTCCTTTTTGCCTTCAGAATCCTTGTCTTCCCACAAGATTCAATTCAAGCACCATCTCACCCCAATTTCCCCTTAATATGTGCCAAACTCAAATTGTCTCCCTGTAGTCTACTGATTTCAAGCTAACCCTGTCATAGACTCTCTGTGAGAGTCTCTAGTTTCTGAACAGAAGCAGCCATTCACAGTATTAAAGCTAAGTTATAAAAACAAAGAAAGAGGTATCAAACTCATAGAGGAACTTCTTGTGACTACAAAAAAAAAATAATAATAAGACTGGTTTTCTTATACGACCAGCAAACTCTAAAGTCAATTTAGTCAATTTAAAAAGGAAAGTTTATAAATTTTCATAACATTGGTAATGAATAATATGCCTATACTCTCACTGGAACCGCTTTAGAAAATGATAATTCATTTCAAAAAGAATAGGTATCACTATATTTAAGAAAGCAATTGTGTAAAAGATATATGACTATCCTTATTTAAAATGGCTGATAAAAGGGGAAAATATGATAATCTAACTCATCCAAGAATGAAATTCCTTTATAATGAAATCACACAAGTTTAATTTTAAAAAAAAAAAACTCATATCATTTGAAGTCATATTGCTGTTAATCATATGCCCCAGTACCAATTTTTTAAAGATTAAAAACTATGTTTCCATTAAATTTTGGGCATGAATAATATGTGACAAAAATTTACATCTTTTTCCATACTTGCAAATGGAAATAAATAGGACTGATCATTGGCAAAACTGTGAATTAAAGTATTATACTTAATGTAATTACTATCTGATATTAGTTATTGAGTGATTTGAAGAATTATATTTAGGTATAAATGAGTTTGTCAGTATATTGCTTCCCTTGGTAATTAACTTTTTTAGCTTTTTATCTCTAATCTTATTTGTGGGCAATGAAAAAAAATGGATAGATATGTATAATAATAACATGTTATCAACGATTACTTGGGTTTGCCAAGAGATGTGATATAAAAGACATCTGTCAAGGGAATATATGACTAGAAAAAGAGAGAGCTATCACATAAAGAGAATGATAAATAATACATAACTATCTCAAGATATTATGAGATTGATAGAACAGGTTCAGTGTTCTGTTGCTTCTCAGTACATATTGATCCTTCAAGTTCTGGTGGGTTGTGTTATTTGAATTCCTTTTTTAAAAATTTTAAATATTTGAATATATTTCTCTTGGTTGCTTAAAGAATTAGAAGTTTACATAATAGGTTTTTTTTTTCCCTAGAAGAGATGCTATGGCCTTTTTTGACTGATACTTTGATATTTTGTTGAGAAGTTCTGGGCAATTTTCCATTATTATTTTTGCATCGTTCAGGTTTTTGACTTGCCATATTCTTTTGGGGTATCTGTAATCTAAGTTCTCTTATAATCTCTGTTTTTGAGGTTAATATGTTTTGCTTTTGTGGAATTTTAACATTATTAAATTTTTTTGCTTCTCTTCTAGATTATTCACTTCTGTGCATTGCATTCTTAATCTGCTGTTATCTCTTTTATTTCTGTAGTTAAATTTGCCACTATGGATCCAGATTTTTCTATTTAGCCAATTATTTCTGCTGTGCATATAGTAAATTCTTCTTACTTTTCCCTTTAAGTACTATTCGTTATCTAATCTCCATCCATGAGGAAGTGATTCCTTGAACCTGCCAAGAAAAATATGAAAATAATGCAGGAGATATTTCTGAGGCAAAAGAAGCAACTACTTTTAAGAGAAATGAACTCACATCCTAATTTATTAAGACTCAATTCTCCTAAAAGCATCATTAGTTCCTTCTTTACTCAGGAATGCATGAACACTCCAGATGCATTTTAATCTAATTTAATTTAAGGAGTTTAATAAAATCCTTTCATAAAAATTTCTTTAGTTCATTTGATCCTCAAATCAAATGTCATAGAGAATTAGAAAAAAAATTAAGCAGGCTTTAAGAGAAGTCACAGTCTCTCTGAGCTTCAGTTTCTTCATCTATAAATGAATGTATTGGATTGAATAACTTTAAAGCCCCTTGTAGCTCTAAATCCAGTGATCTCATGAAATTCTGTCAGTTAGCTGAAGTCATCAGGTCAGTAGATTATATGTATGCAGGCAGTATTAGTCTTAAACAAATATCTTGTTTATTTAAAAGAGGTCTGCAATCTCCATTAGTGCAATTAACAAGTTTTGTGTTTAGTAATGGAAGCAAAGCATTCAAACTCTCTGGATGTTATTTTCCTCCCGTTGTCTTTTATTTTTGATCTGTGATTCTATGGGAGAAAAAAAGAATCAATGCTTTCCTAACAGCCTGTCTGCTATGGAATGAAACTCTGACATCTTAAAATCTTGTGGAAATTTTTTGTTTGTTTATAAATTTTCCTTGTAATTCTAAAATGTCTCTATGTGACATAATTAAGATTGTGGAGTTTTCATAGGGGGATAAAAAACTTTTCTACAATCCACTAAGAAATGTAACAGTTATCTGGTTATTATGGACAGATTTACAAGATTATATTCAGAAATTGCTTCTATCTTGAGTGTTATTCCTAGGGGACCAAAGACAGAAATTCTTTTGACCCCAAAAGAAGGCAAAAATTAAAAATATACCCAGATTTAGAGAGGAAAAAATAACATGGATTCAAATGCTCTAAAAATAATTTTTAACCTAAATAATAGTAAACTGTTCCTGCTTGTCTAAAGGAAGCTTTCCCCTTGAGGATAGAGATTTACATTCAAATGCTATAACCCATGAGAAATTCTCAGGTTTTACTTCATAGAAAATCACTGTTGTCCAAAGGACAGAAATGGATAATTCATTTCTTAAATCAGTTTAGAAATGATGCTTAGATTTGATTTTTTCCAGTCATAACAACTGTGCTTCTGAAATAAACCTTCCTAACCGCAAAGTACAACAAACAATAGGGTACTATCCTTAGAAGTTCAGTAAAACAATAAATTTCTTCAAAAGTGTCTTGAGGTCGAACATGTACGCAGTTTTTCCCTCGATGTGAAAAGAAATTTTATCAGTTTTATGAGTGATAGGTGACAAGTTTACAGAACATGGACAAATGCCCCCCCCCCAAATTCAGTCTAATCTTAAGATCTTGAGAATTGGCATAATAGATGAAGGGGTAGACCTTTAGAGTCAGGAAAACCTAGGTTTAAATCCTATTTTTGACCATGGGCAAATCATTTAATTTCTTAAGGGTTCTAGGAACTCTTTGTGACAGGGTTTCTTAACCTTTCTGGTGTCATGCATCCCTTTGCACTATAATAAAGACATCTTAGATTCTTTCTCAGAACAATTCTTAAAACAAAATGTCTAAGAATACATAGAAAAATACATAAAAATAGTTATCTGCCTAATTGTGGAAGTATGCATAGAAGCCTTGCACATGTTTAACATATATTGGATTGCTTGCCATCTAGGGGAGGGGTTGGGGGGAAGAGAGGGAGAAAGGAATTGGAACAAATTTTTGCAAGGGTGAATGTTGAAAACTATGCATATATTTTAAAAATAAAAAGCTTTAAAAAAGAAATAGTTACTTATTTCTACATGTAGTTTATAGATATATCTCTATGAATAGATCTAACTACACACACATAGATACAAAAACAGAAGGGGGGATCTGTAGTATCTATAATCTATATACAGATAGACAGATATATAAGTTCAGAGATACTCTTCCCAGTTAAAAACCAAGTTGGGGATTTATGTCTATGTCTAAATATAGATATAGATACATAAAATAAGTTCAGAGATTCTCAGGTAAAAACCCAATTCTGAGACTATAAATTACAGAAGAAGAGCTAGTCTGCATGGGTAGAGAACCAGGAGATACCTAGACAAATGAAGTCACAAGTCTAACCCCCTACCTTCACCTGTCCCAGTTCTATGTATCTTACTGTTTACTTAAAGCCACATTAACTTTCTTTTTTTTTTT
>JAJPUD010006169.1:0-21111 GCA_023553655.1 Myrmecobius fasciatus
CCCCCCCCCCAACCTTGTCTAGCTGGCCCTCCTTCCCCTATCCCCACTGGGAGAAGAACACTGGGCTGCTAATGTTGCTACTGTCATTGCCACTGCCTCTGAGTGTACCACAGTTTATTTCTCGATTCTAAACTCGGGAATGAAGCACCAATAAAGCCCATCTCTGAGCTGCTGGTCTTTTGCCACACTTTTTTTCCCCTTGGAGCTCTTACTCAGACCAAAGCTCTGTAGTGGAACATAGAGTCTTCCCCTAATGGATGCTTGAAATCCGATTATTGGTGCTCTGTAAGTGCACCAGATAATTCAAGATCCCAGTGTTCAGAGTCACCATTACTTATGCTAATTAGCAGGAGAAAAACAGTCCTCAGACTTTCGCTTCTCACAACCAACTTCATTAATGAATTCATGAAACAGTCCTTTATGTTACTTATGAGACCACACAAAGGGTTTATTAATGAAAGTTTGTATGGTCTCATAAGTAATATAAAGGCATGTTTTGTTGTTTTTTAAAAGAAGAATTTTCCTAAATCCTCTCAAAAGGAACTGCACATTTCTGAGGAGGAAGGACGTTGCAGTTCTGGGATGGCTGGCCTAGACCAAGACCCAGGTGCAGGAGATAGAGTTGAGCTGAAACAGAGAGTTAGGAAGAGGAAGAAATGTTTCACTAGCCTACAAAGCAGGCTTTAAAGACATTTACCTGGCATTTCTCTTTTCTCCTTGAAGTGCTAGGAAGCCACGTACAGTAAAGCAGAGGACTAATGTGCTCAAAGTTGGGCTGCAGGGCGACCATTTGGGCGGGCCTCTTTTTGATGGAGACTTTTGTAATAGGATTGGTACTAATGATCGGAATTTTCTATCTTGTTTCCCAAATCCTTTTCCGAAACAGAAAGATCCTCTGTTTACCAATGAACAGAGGCATCCCTTGATTTCCCTTTTTTCCCCTTTAGCATTCAGGTATTTCACTGTCTCAAACATGAAGGGACTGGTGGTAGAACTCTGCTTGTCGATGGATTCTACGCAGCGGAAAGAGTCCTGCAGAGGGCTCCCGCAGACTTTGACCTCCTCAGCAAGGTGCCACTGAAACACGAGTATATTGAAAATGTGGGAGAATGTCACAATCACATGATTGGAGTTGGGCCAGTCTTGAATATCCACCCGTGGAACAAAGAACTCTACTTGATCAGGTGAGCATGCTTGGGCAGAGTATATGATAAACAAAACCAGCATCCTCCAAGATCTCATATTCCTCCAAAGTGACTCTTGATCCTGTAGCCTACTCTTCTAATCGAATCCGAGGCCTTCCATCTGTGCTCACTGTAACATTGCCGTCTTGCAGCATCAGAGTCATCCTCTTTGAGGAGCTTCCTGGGAATCAGTTGAACTGGATTGCCGCCGCCACAGGCTTTATCACAGCCTTTGCTCCAGAGAGAATGTCAGAAGAGGGTCTCGGGGGAAATTAAAATTAAAGTAAAAAGTGAGAACACTCTTACAGTAGAGGCTTAGATTCAGAGAGATTCAGTGCCATACATTTCCTAAAAGATGGAGAAACCCCAAAGTCAAATCCCAATGAGGCCTGCTAGACTCATTGACCCTCAACAAATTAGGAAGTAGAAAAGCAGCGGTCACCTCGAATGTATACAAATCACTTTTACTAATGAAGGCATCAATTGTCTCCTCTGCAATCTGGACGGGCTAGATCATGTTTTACCTGTGTTAAGAGGCAGCATAACAGGGTAGATACAAAGCAGACCTTGGAGTTCCGAAGGCCTGGGCTGAGGTTCTGGCTCTGGCTCAGCCTGGCTGGGTGACCTCTCAATGCCACAGGCAACTCTGTGAGATCAGAAATTGCCAAAGTGGCTGATGGGCATTATCCCCCTGGCCCCTCTTCCCTGCTATCTCCCTCTCGTGCTCTCTGGATGATCATGTTGTTGCTTGCACTTGGTGTACAGCCTTGTTTATAAAAGAAGATTTCTACTTGTTGTTATCATAGGTACAACAATTACGACCGTGCGGTCATCAACACTGTGCCTTATGACGTTGTCCACCGTTGGTATGCGGCGCACCGGTCCCTTACAACAGAGCTGAGGAGGCCGGAGAATGAGTTATGGATCAAACTGAAACCAGGCAAGGTGAGTGGCCCACCTTAGGGAGGGATGGAAAGTGGTTTGCCTCGGAGCTAAAGATTGAGCCAAGGACTTAGGAATTGTCTTTCTAGATGGTCTTGTTGTTTTTGCTTTCAGTCTGAACTTGAGATGGTCATTAAATGCATGGTTGCTGATGAGATCCCCAAGTGAAGTAGGATAGAGGGAGGAAAGAAGAGGGCCCAGGACAGAGCAGTCCAATTCTTGGGCCTTCAGACTGGGAATAAGAAACTCTAGGGAAACAGCTCAGTGATGGTATTTTGGGTAAGGGAAAAGATAGAGGGGTCCTTTCACTAGCACATTTTCCCAAAGGGCCTATCGGAAACCCAGCTACCCAAATTATCTCCTTAAAGCCCAACTCTAACTACATCACTCCTCTGTGCTGGAACCATCAGTGGCTCCTTACTCCTTCCAGAATAAAAGAGGGTCTTCAAAGAGATTCTCTTGTTTATGCCTTGTGAGAAGTCTGCTATCTTTTGCGCAAAAATGGAAGAATAACAGAAAAAGAGGAATAATTGTTATTAATCAGCTGATCACCAAGGAGTCATTGAGTTCACTGAGTGGATAAAGACAGAAATGGAAAATTCCCGCCTCACAGAGCTTGCATTCGAAGCATATACAAAATAAATACGGTCCAAGGTAATATGAAGAGGGGGCACTAGCAGAAAGGAATCCAGAAAGGCCTCATGGAGAAGGTAGAGCTTGGGGATCCTAAGAACAAAATGCTCATTTACAAATGCTCGATTTGAACCTCACAATCCAGTAGAGAGTGGGCTATGACTGACACTCAATAAGTTTCCCAAGACCTCCTACCTGTTTGTTGCAGGTCTTTGAGGACAGGGACCGTTGGAGAGTTCAGTAAGATTCTTTTCACTCCGCTGCCTGGCTTTTTTGGGTCCTCTCCATTGAGAGGTCATTAATTCAGCCAGTACAATCTCCTCAAGTATAAGTACCATATGGTGCTACTATTTCCCTTTGTAGTTTCTAACAGAGCTTACCTCAGACATTGAGTGTTCAAACGTGGGGACTGGTTTTTCTTAGCTTATTCAGAGAAGTCCATTTAAAGTTTTTCTTTAAAATAACCTCCAAGGGAAAGGGCCCCACATGTGCAAAAATGTTTGTGGCAGCCCTTTTTGTAGTGGCAAGAAACTGGAAACTGAAAGGATGCCCATCAATTGGAGAATGGCTGAATAAATTATGGCATATGAATGTCATGGAATATTATTGTTCTGTAAGAAACGACCAGCAGGACGATTTCAGAAAGGCCTGAGGAGACTTGCATGAACTGATGCTGAGTGAAATCAGCAAAACCAGGAGAACATTATACACAGCAACAAGACTATACGATGATCAATTGTGATGGACATGGTTCTTCATTCTTCAACAATGATGTGATTCAAACCAGTTCCTATTGTTCAGCGATGAAGATAGTCATATACATCCAGAGAGAGGCCTGTGGGAACTGAGTGTGAACCACAACACAGCATTTGATGCTTTCTGTGAATATTTCCATGCATTTTGTTTTCCTTCTTAGGTTGTTTTTTCTTCTTCTCTTTCTAGATCTGATGTTTCTTGTGCAGTAAGATAACTGTATAGATATGTGTACAAATATTGGATTTGTCATATAATTTATCCTCTTTAGCATGTATTAGATTACCTGTCATCTAGGGGTGGGAGGTGGGGGGAAGGAGGGGAAAAGCTTGGAACAAAAAAAGAAAAAAGCTTTTGCAAAGGTCAGTGTAGAAAAATCACTCATATGTTTCGTAAATAAAAAGCTTTTAATAAAAAATAAAATTAAATTAAATTAAAAAATAAAATAAAATAACCTCCAAGCAATTTGGAACTCTGCCCAAAGGGCAATCATATTGTGCACACCCTCTGACTCGGCAATTCCTGCCAAAGAGACCATAAAAGAAGGAAAAGACCCACATGTGCAAAATTGTTTATAGCAGCTCTTTTTGTGGTTGCAAAGAATTGAAAATTGAGCGAATTCTCCATCAGTTGGGGACTGGCTAAAGAAATTGTGGTATATGAGTGTAATGGAATACTATTGTGCTATGAGACATGATGAGCAAGAGCATTGCACAAAAACCTGGAAAGACTTACGTGAACTGATGCCGAGTGAAGTGAGCAGAACCAGGAGAACATTGGACATAGCAACAAGATTACATGATGATCAACTGTGATGGACTCATCTCAGCAATACAGTGATCTAAGACAATTCCAAAAGACTTGTGATGAAATGATGTTCTCTACCTCCAGAGAAAGAACTATAAAGTCTGAATGCATATCAAAGTATATTGTTTTCTTTTTGGGGGGTTTTTTGTGGTTTTTCCCTTTTGTTCTGTTTCTTCTTTCACAGCATGACCAATATGAAGATTTGTTTCCATGATTGTACATGTATAGCCTTTATCAGATTGCTTGCCATCTTGGGGAGGGGGAGTAGGAGGAAGGGAGAGAGAAAAATTTGAAACTCAAAATCTTTTTACACAGAATTATAAAAAATAAAGTACCATTTACAAAAAAATAAAAAATGAAGTAACCTCCTCGTTTTCAGGCTCCCATAGTCTTCTCCTCTTCTGACTGCATCTTCTCTTTTCTTTTATTCATTCACAGGCCCTATTTATAGACAACTGGCGTGTTCTACATGGCCGGGAATCCTTCACAGGCTATCGCCAGCTATGTGGCTGTTACCTGACAAGAGATGATGTGTTAAATACAGCCCGCTTCCTTGGACTTCAAGCTTAAAACTCCAGCTGTGGAAATGAAGCCTGAGAACCACTGAGCATACTGGCTACCAGAAAGAATTGCACAGGACCTAAAGAGAAGGAACTCTTGTATCAACTTTTAGACTGGCCTCTTAGAGGCCACATAAAGCTTTCTCTTGTTACTGACATGGGAACACTCAAAAGAGAGGGACCTATTAGGCTTCAAAGTCTCCCATCCAATGGCAAAACACTTCACATTATCTTTTATAGAGCAGATTTTTTCTTTTTTTAGTTCTTGGGCCTTTTGGTATAATCCAGATCAGTTCACTCCCATGCTATCCTTGCAATAAATCCCTTTGTATCTGAATCCCTTAAAACAGGCTTAGATTAGGAGCAATACTGCTTAGAGTTGGGAGAGACTTCATCATTTAGGTCAATCCCCTCACTTTGGAAATTAGGAAAACAGAGACCCTGGGAAATTGAATGACTGATCCCAAGGACTTAGAGGTAGTTTTCTTCAGAGTCAGGACCCTACCCAAGTCTCCTTACTCTCCTCAATGGAAAGGTCAAGGATATCCTGGGAGATTCTCAGGTCTATATCATTCATCCTTTGCTTCTTAGCAAGGTCAGTGAGCACAGGTAGATTCAGGAGATCCAAAGTTTAAATTCAGATAGGATCTCAGAGGTAGTCCAACTCCCACATATAGGAAGTGACTTATCCAAGCTCAAATAAGTAGAAGTTCCTGGGCTTGGATTTGAACCCCAAAGATCATATAGCTATGTAACCCTTAGTCTTCTGATTCCAAATCTAATTCCCTCTCCTTTATTGACATCAGAATCATTGGATTCAGACCAGCCAGGAAGGGTTGTTAAAAATCATCCGGTGCAAGCCCATCATTTGGTAGATGAGGAAACAGGTCCAAAATTACACATGCAGTAAGGAACAGTTGGGATGCAAGGGCCTTGAAGGCCAAAGACCTTGGTTGTACTTAAGAGTGAGACACCTTTAGTCATAGTTTAGTAGTACATGGTTATTTTCCACAGTATCCATCATTTTATAACTTTGATACTAGAAAGTATTGAATGCCTTCCATTTTAGAATTCTCTTCATTTGCTTTTGACATTTTCATTCGTAGCTATGGGGGTTTCCTAGAACATAGTGTTATGGTTGTAATTCTTAGCCCCATACATCTCCTTTGGGACTTGAGGGGGGGTCACAGGATGGCAGAGATAGAAGTGACCTCCGGGACCATCTGATAAAAACCCCGATTTTGTAGATGAGGACACTGTGACCCAAAGAAGAAAAAAGATTTATAGGATCATAGATTTAAAACCAAAGCTTTCAGAGACTGTCATTGGAGAGAGGCACAGAGAGCTCAAATGCCTTTGCCCTGGGTCACACAGGTGGCAGAATTCACATTTGAACCCTGATCCTGTAACCCCAGATTAGTGAACATTTGATGTCACATTTTGAAGGGATTTTAGAAATAAACCAGGCCAACTGCCCAAATTTTACATGGAAGGACCTGATGCTGATAAGGGGAAAGGGATTTATTTGGCTCACCTGTCAGCAAGCAATAAGAAAGGATGATTTATTTACAAAGTACCTATGTTGTTCTGCTTGTGTAGTTTGTTGCATAGGGATACGATACCTGTAAGTGGCAGGATGGCCATTTCTGTTGGGCTTCCACATTTACAAAGCACATTCATTTGGCTCCTTTCTGCCTCCCAATAACCCTAGGAGGTAGATGTTACAGAAATTATAAAGGGCCCTAAGAAATTGCCTCCAGGATAACCCAGCCATGTTACAGATGAGAAATTGCACAGTAGATGAGACAGATGTGTGGTGTGTGTATAAAGAGGGAGGTGGAAAAACTGCATTATTATTATTTTCCTCAATTGCTGAGGCAATTGGGGTTAAGAGACTTGTCCAGGCTCACACAGCTAGCAAGTGTCAAGTGTCTGAATCCAGATTTGAACTCAGGTCCTCCTGACTTCAGGGCTGGTGCTCTATCCACTGCACCATCTAGCTGCCCCGAAAAACTGCATTTTTGAAAGTTGAGGAAGTTCATATGGATTCAGGGTGAAGGAAAGGGAAGAGAATAAGCACTTCTAGAGAATCTGCCATGAGCTGAGTAAGCACTTTCCAGTCAGCTCATTGGATCCTCTCAATAACCCTGGGAGGTAGATGCTATTATGGTCTCCATTTTACAGAGGAGGAAACTGAGGTAAACATAGATGAAGTGACTGGTCCAGAGTAGCATGGCTAGAAGTGTCTGAGGCTGGATATGAACTCTGCACTGTGGCTCTCCTCCTGGTTGCCTAGGGGTATCGTTCAGAATTTCTGATAATCATAATACCTTAGATTTATGTAGCACTAGAATGTTTCTAAAACTGTCCACGTACATTCTCTCATTTGAGCTCCTTGAGCCTGTACAGTAGATGGAAGAGACAATAGCACTATTTTTTTTTTTTTACAAATGAGCAAATGGAAGTACAGAGAGGCATCATGGTCTACCAGATAGAGAACCTACTTTGTAGTCAAAAATCCCTGAGTTCCAATCCCACCTGGACACCTGCTGTTTGTGTGACCCAGGGCAAGTCCCTTAGCCTCATGACAGTCTGGACAATCCTCTGAGAGAGAAGGTGCAAAAGAGTTGTTGGTCTCCATTGATGGAGGGCGTCTCCTCACTCGAGGAGGTCCTGAAAAAAGAACAGATCCATACCAAAAAAATTAAAAAAAAAAAAAACCAACAACAAAACCCTCAAGTAGAACATTTTTTAAAGGATGAGGAAACTGGCCACCCAGAGCATTTCCAGGTCTTTAGCCTCTTCCCAAGATGGTTCCAACTCTGTTCTAAATCCAGGCCTTTGCGTTTTCCCCAAAGTTTTCTGGTTTTCCCTCTTAGGAGAGAAATGCCATATATAGCAGAAAATCCTATTTGTTCATAGGATTGTAGATCTAGAGCTAGAAAGTCCCTCAAAAGCCATCTGCTTCAGCCCTTCTAATTTGATAGATGAGGAAACTAAGTCCAAAAAAGCACCTAAAGTCACACAGGCAGGATTTGATCCCTGGTCTTCTGAACACAGAGCCATTGTACCACACTGCCAACTTCTAGAACTGAGAGTCTTGATCCAGAGGCCATCTAGTCCATTCTCAACAAAGGCAATATTCTCTTAATCCAGCAATCCAATTTTACCTTGGGTGCAAAGGGGCGACCACCTGTGACATCGCAAGTCTTGATGTTTTCAATGTCAGGAGTGGGGAATAATGTGACATACTTGCCCCACCCAGTATCAGTGGAATGGTTGTAACAGGTATCAAATGTAAGGGGTTTTGCATTAAGATATTTTCATATAACTTCCTTAGACTTTTGCCTAATGAAACCCAAAACCCTTTACTGTGGAGTCATCTATTGAACCATAACGGTTATTTGATGCACATTCGAAGGAGTCTACCTCTAGCTGTTCTTACCTGTTCTATTAGAAAAGGTTGGGATTTCATGTTTTTCCCCTATTCTTTACTAAATGTTCTTTTTTCTTGGTTTAAACTTCCATAAAGGGGCAATCATCTCATCCTCCCAAACAGGGTTTCACACAATTGGTAAGTGTCTGAGGCTGGATTTGAACTTCGATTTAAATTTTTTTTTCAATAGTATTTTATTCTTCCAAATACATGTCAAGATAGTCAACATTCATTTTTATAAGACTTTGTGTTCCAAATGTTTCTTCCTCTCTCCCTTACCTCTTCCCCTCCCCAAGACACCAGGTAATCTAATATAGGTTAAATATGTGCAATTCTTTTAAATATTTCTGTATTTGTCATGTGCAAGAAAAAGCAGACCAAAAGGGGAAAAAAACCCACGAGAAAGAAAACCAAACCAAAAAAGTGAAAATACCATGTTTTGATCAATATTCAGTTTCCATACTTCTCTTTCTGGTTATGGATGGCGTTTTCCATCCCAAATCTATTGGAACTGCCTTGAATCACCACATTGCTAAGAAGAGCCAGGTCTATTACAGGTGATCATCACATAATCTTGTTACTATGTACAATGTTCTTTAGGTTCTGCTCATTTCACTCAGCATCAATTCATATAAGTTTTTCCAGGCTTTTCTGAAATCATCCTGCTCATCATTTTTTTTTTTTTTACTATTTTTGAAAGTTTTTATTTTTTAATATCACTCATGTTTAGTTAATTTTTAAAATGACTTTTGACCAGATATGTTTTGTCACAGCAAAAATCATTCTTATTTTTAGCAATAGGAGCAACCAAAGCTTTTTTTAAAATTTTATTTATTGCGTTAAATAAGAAAAAAGAAAGGCAGAAAAAGAAAATAAAAAATGAAACAAAACAACATTGTCATGTGTCCAGAAGAACATCAGGGAAAAGTCAAAATGTATAACAATAAACTGCCATTTCAAGAAAGTATATATAAAAGTATAAGAAATTATATTCATGAGTATCTATCTTTTCTTTGTTTCCTGGTAGGTTGCGCTTTTGTTCTCTACTGAGCATTTTTTTTTACTTTATTCTTTTTTCCCCTTTCATCCTCCCCACCTCCCCCAAGCAAGTTATAGTTTAACATATATTTATATATATAATATACACACATACATACATGCACACACATAGCCCATGTACACACATACACATGCGTACACACATATGTGTGTATATACATGTGTGTATATATACATATAAACACACATTCACACCTACCCACAGATCCCCACACATATATGTATATCTATATACACACTTACATAGAGCTATATGCATACATATCTACATATACTCAGAATATAAATACATAAACTCTCACATTTACCCATATGTAAACATAGATCTGAAACCGTATAGTGTGGCTGATGTATAATGTAGATTTTTCTCTTGATTGAATCTTTAAGTTTGACTTTGTCTAAGATCAATGATTACTAGCTGTACTTTGTTTTGTAATAAATTCTGCCCCTGATCCTTGTTGTAGTGTTTGTGTATATCACTTTTTTCCTATTCCTGCTAACTCTTCTGCTTTAATTTTGCTTTTTAATTGCCTTGCTATTATTTAACCTCCCCCCACCTATTATAACCTATTATAATTAAGGGAAAGAAGGAAAGCTGATGAACATTGTGTGAATCTTACTCTCATCAGATTTGGCTCAAAGAGAGAATATTCAACACATTTGGTTTCACAGAGAAACTTCTCTCACCTTATAGGGAAGTTGGAGAGGAAAAAGAAAAGGAAAGGGGGAGGCTAATAGAAGGGAAAAGAGAAATAGTAGGGGAAAGGTATAAGAAAGGGGAAGGGGCTATAAAGATCCCTCCCTTGTCTTCTCCCATCCTTTACTTCTCCCTCCCTCTTCCCTTTCCCCTTATTTCTTTATAGGTTTTGGAGGGTGCTATACCCATCATGGTATATATGTAGTGTTGCCTATTGAACCCAATCCCAATGTAGTAGGTTTTCAGAACTAGGAGCCCTCCTACCCCTTCTAATGCCTCTATGTCTATTCTGCCTCTGCACCTCATTTGTATAACATAATTACTATTTTTACCTTTTCCTAGATGATTTTGCTTTTGAGTCGGATCATACTCAACTCTGCCCCAATCTTTCTTTTGAGCTACCCAACTGCTGATGTCAATCTTAAACATATGGTATATATTTTCATGTAAAGAAACAATTTGTCCATGTTAAGCTCCTTAAAATTAATCTTTGAAATTGGCCCTTTATTCCATTGAATTTGAATTTGTTTGAAAGTCCTGAAAATCTGCAAGTTCATTGAATTTTTTTTCATTCAATATTATGGATATTTTTCCTGGATATGATGTTTTGGGCTACAAAGATCTGCAGTCTTTTATTGTAGCTGCTGATAAATCCTGCACAATTCTAATTGTTTTAAATGTTTTTTCTTATTTCTTGCAACATTTTCTCTTTGATCTTGGGGTTTTAAAATTTGGCAATAATATTCCTATGTGTTTTTCATAAAGGATTTCTTTGAGGTGGTAATCAATGGATTTTTAAAAGTTCTACTTTCACTTCAGTTTCTATCACTCCAGGACCATTTTCTTGGATTATTTATTGCATTATTATATTGGAGTTCTTTTTTTGGTCACAGCTTTCAGATAGTCCAGTTATTTTTATATTTTCTCTTCTTGATTTGTTCTCCAGATCGGTTGTTTTTCTTATAAGATGTTTCATATTCTGTTCTATTTTTTCCTTCTTTAGAATCTGCTTTGCTATTTCTTTGTCTCTTATAGCTTCATTGCCTTCCCCTTACCCAAATTCTAATTTTCAAAGTGTTGTTTTTGTTTTTCAGATTCTGTATCTACTTTTCTAATTGGATAACTTTTTTCATAATCTTATTTTTCTTGGATGGTTTTGGTTTTATTTTTCTTTTATAGTTTTTCCTCAATGTCTCTCATTTGATTTTTGAGTTCTTTTTGAGTTCTATAAATTCTCTCTGGGCAGAGAGCCATTTAACATTTCTCTTTGGGGTGTAAAAACTTTTTTTACTTCAGTGTCCTCTGGAAATGAACCCTAGTCTTCCCTTTTCCCTTAATAAGTTTCTATGATTGGGTTCTTTCTTCTTTGCCAGTTCATTTTTTAAATGAAAAGTATTAAGTGTAAGCACCTTTAATGGGGGGGGCAGGGATGGTGCCTCTATCTTTACTTCAACTCTCCTCTCTGACCTGGAACCCCAAACCCAGATCTCCTCCCTCCTGCAAGAATCAGCAGCCTGCAGCAGCCCTGCCTCTGCACTCCTAGTGCGCCAGTTCCTTTTTGCCTGCTGGTCCTGGCATTCCGAATCAGCCGATGTTCCCTCAGTCTTCCCAGTCTCAGGCCCCCAACACCCCATGCTGTCTGGGAGGTGAAAGTGTGGTTCCTGATGAGGCTCCAGCCAGACCCATGTGGAAAATTATGGCAAAATTTGTTGCCCAAAGAAGTTCATCAATATTGTATGTCAATTTTATAATGGTATGTTTACTCAGGTTTTGGATAATGGATGATACTCTCATGCTTTCCCAGTCATCAATGAAATGAAGCAAGACTGCGTTCTTGCTCCCCTGCTTTTTAGCAAGATGTTTTCAGCAGTGTTATCAGATGTTTTCAAGGAGGACAAACATGACATCAAGGTCAGCTACCACATTGATGGCAAATTATTTAACTTGACAAGGCTACAAGCCAAAGTGGAAGGAGAATTGTTGCATGATTTTTTGTTGTGCACTAAAGACAATCTCCAACATTGGGATGCAACGAAGCATGGGTTGATTTTCTGCTTCTTTTGCTAATTTGGGCCTAACAACACTAAGAAAACATAGATCCTCCACCAGCCAGCACCACATCATCCATATATGATTATAGCAAATGCAGAAATTTTGAACACTGTGGATAAGTTCACTTACTTGGGTTGTTCACATAGATGATAAGGGTGGTACACACATTGCCAGAGTTAGGCCTGT
Source organism: Myrmecobius fasciatus (assembly GCA_023553655.1). NCBI lineage: Eukaryota > Metazoa > Chordata > Mammalia > Dasyuromorphia > Myrmecobiidae > Myrmecobius > Myrmecobius fasciatus. The sequence continues at coordinate 12,310 of JAJPUD010006169.1, forward strand.
GTTTGGGAGACTCTGAAGGAAAGTGGGAGAGAGGAGAGATATTAGACTGACTACCAGACTGGAGGTCTGCAGAGTCACTGTGCTGACCTCGTTGTATGCCTGTGAAATTTGGACAGTATATCAGCACCGTGCCAGGAAACTGAATCCATCACTTCCATTTGAATTGTCTTAGGAAGATTCTGAAGATCACTTGGCAGGATGAGGTACCACACACTGAGGTCCTTGAGCTAAACATTCAAACTCTACTGCAGAGGGTATAACTCTGATGTGTTTGAATGCTAAACATACACCTGTTGAAAAGACTCTTTTACAGTGAATTCACATAAGGAAGAAGCTCACATAGTTGCCAGAAAAAGTGATATGAAGACACTCTCAAGATTTCTCTGAAGAACTTTGGAATTAATTGGTGACATGGAAGACACTGGCAAAGGACTGCTCAACATGACCTGCTTAAATCAAAGAAGGCCTTCACTGTGTTCTATGAGCAAAGCAAAATTGTGGCTCAAGAGCAACATGAACTGCACAAATGTAGAGGTATCTCCATCCAAAATGTTCACGTGGGACTATTTGTTCCCTAACTGTGTTAGAGCATTCCACGCTTGTATTGAACTGATCACTTGCAGGTGGACACACTATAACTTCCAACATAATGATCTCATTTTGGTCTTTGAGAATAAAGGACAACAACCAATCATCAGTCTCCAAATTCATCATTTAGCAGCCCTTCGTTTCTAAGCTCCCAAACTTGCTTTGAAACCTGTTTCTAAATCAGGAGTACCATACACTTTAATAACATCCATTATCACAGGAGAAAAGATTCTGCTAGGGACTAGATTTTCCAATCCAATCCCAAATCTTGGATGACCATTCGTTTCATTCTTGTTTTTGGAATGTCCAATCTTACTGTCCTGTTCTAGGACAAAGACATTCTAACATCAAGTGATTCTTGAGCAGCGTTCGACAGCTTGTGTTTATCCATTGCCATGCTCTCCACAAGAGATCATGTAGTACAGATGAAATTGCTGAATTTTCTTGTTCCCACAGAGGTGGTGCTGAGGGGAGCACAGGGAAAGGGCAAGTACGGGAACTCCTGGCGAGTCAGACTCACATCTGGGATACAACTTGAGTTATGGCCATCATCATCGTAAACAAACCAAATCAGGAATGAGAAATGGAGTTGGTTATAAAGGGCATAGTTGGCCTAGACTAGTAGTTCTTTTTATAGCTTTTTATTTTTCCAAATTGTCAGCATTCACCTTTGCAAAACCTTGTGTTCCAAATTTTTCTCTATCCTTTCCCCTACCCCCTCCCATAGACAGTAAGCAATCCAATATAGGTGAAACGTGTGTAATTCTTCTAAATATATTTCCACATTTGTCATGCTGCACAAGAAAAATCAGATCAAAAGGTGAAAGAGAAAAAACAAGCAAACAAACAACAACAACAACAACAACAAAAAGGTGAACATATTAGGCTTTGATCCACATTCAGTCTCCATAATTCTTTCTCTCTGGATGCAGATGGCTCTTTCCATCACAATAGACTAGTGATTTTTTGTTTAGATGGTTTGCAAACCCCTTGGAGGTTCCCAATAGTGGTTCAAAGATATCTCAATTAAAAGTCCTCTAATGGTATGTTAAGCAATAAAGAATTATTCCCGATACTATAAATATCTTTTCCTTCTGTAACATCAAACACGTGCACCTTTGAAGTATCATGGATTTGTTTCTGCAGTAATTTGAAAGTGCAGTTGATCATTTGCACAATGATTTTAGTGTCCACATGGAAACCACTTTTGACTAAACACAACATGTTCTTGTCACAGGCTGTCATCAAATTGCTTCCTAATTTCCACAAGGATTCAACATTCAAGTGCAAATTGATTTGTAGGCATATAGTTCCATTTGTGTTCTATATTGGAGTAGCTCCCATGCTACCCTATGTAACCCTGTAATCATACTTCATCAACTTTATTTATTTATTTATTTTTTGCTGAGGCAAGTGGGGTTAAGTGACTTGTCCAGGGTCACTCAGCTAGGGAATGTTAAGTGTCTGAGACCAGATTTGAACTCGGGTCCTCCTGACTTCAGGGCTGCTGCTCTAATTCACTGCACCACCTAGCTGCCCCACTTGATCAACTTTATAATCACATGATCAAGATGTTCCAAATTGTGAATGTTTGTAACCTTATGATAATAGCCGAGCACATTTACAGAGTACCCACTATGTGCCAAACACTTTATAAATCTTATCTCATTTGATCATCACAACAACTCTGGGAAGGAGGTTGCCATTATGATCTCCATTTTACAAAGGAGGAAAATGAGGCAGACCTGGGACGTGACTTGCCCAATATCACAGAACTAGTAAGTGTCTGAGGTGGGATTTGAACTCAGGTCTTGCTGACTCCAAACCCAAAGCTCTGTGCAAGGAGTTACCTCTTGCAGCACAAATGTCAGGCTGTTTGAAAAACCTGATCACTGGGCACACTCATTATAAGTCATCTTTACAAACCATAATGTACTATCACAAACGTTCTGCAGAAACAAACCTTATATCGTTTCTCATTGCATTATTAAGGCACACAATGGAGTCGTCCCATAATGGATTCCACTATTACCCACGTGTCTCATTTTATAAATTAGAAATCGACATTATTCTATCTGATCATATTATCAATCCCTCCCTTCTGGTGTCTCACCCTTCTTAAACATTGTTCATTCTCCCTGAGAACTCCAATTCCTCTATGCTTAGTACTTTCTCAAGCCATTCATTAGGCTGTTCTGACTTCACTTTACTCCATTTCTAATCTATCCAAACTATATTTAGCAATTTAAACTCTATTCTGATTTCTGTTCTCAAATTTCTCACTCCCTTGTCCTGTCTCTCTGCTTTGTATTAGAAACTACCGAATGAGTAGGGGGAATGGGTACATTCTAAATTATACAGGCCCTTTGCTGCCGTAATGCAGTGCTTTTATCCCTTATCCTATTCCATCTCATATGGATTATTTGTGCTCTACCTGTGTTGGAGGTTTCTGAACTTGTATTGGTCTGATCAGCCACAGTCAGATATACTGTACCGTGACCCCAGTATAGTGATATTACTTGGGTCATTTTCAAGAACAAAGGACTACAAACAACCAATCTCAATCACCACTAAATTTATTCCTAACTTCCAAACTTTCTCTTCCTTCTTTAGTTCTTCCATACATCAACCTCCCCCTACCTCTTCCAACCTTATCACAAAGATTTTTGCCTTTCTGAGAAACCTAAAGGTAGTTAATGTGAGCTCCTTTTTATCTCAAAACTCCTTGACGTGTTTCCCACTCTCATCTCCTTCCTTTTAATCTTTGTCAATAATAGAGCCCTTCTCCTTTCCAAGGCCAGACCCTCTACTGGGATGGTTGATCCAAGGGTGTGCTGGAATTAGTTCTAATAGACTTGAGAAAGCACATTGAGAAATTGTCAGTGAGAGTATATGTACCTCAGAAATCAACAGTTACTACCAGCAAGGATTCCATTGATTGATTGGTTGAATAGACTTAAGCAAGTGGGTTTAAACTTACAAGTATAGTCATTTTAATGGAGCATTCCAGTTGGTGACATCCATGCATCCTCTCAGTGGCGCCCTGTCCCCTTCCGGCCCCAGGAGCCCTTGAGGAGAAGGAGGAAGCAGCTGTGTGGAGTAGGTGGGGTTAGAGGTTATACAAAGGCCAAAACCAAGCTTATTCAGAATCTCTTGTCTGTAACTGTTTTGCCCATGGACAGTGTTGGAAGTTCTCCTTGCTTCCTGGGCACTATCACAATTGCTCTTAAAATTTTTGAATAATTTGAATCAAAAGACGGCAATAGTAACCAAGGGACAATATGTCTATTACTAACAGCCCTACAAGTAATGACGTAATATATGAGCATTGTTCATAATTTGATGTACCTTAGACAAAGGACAAAAAGTGAAACATTTGTAAAAAGAGCTATGGAAAGTTTGAGAAAGAAGCTGAAAAAAAATGAATTGTATTCTTTAATAACAGCTATGACTACAAATGGACCAGGTCTAATAAATATGTCACAACATAGAGGACATTCGATGGCAGGCTTGGTGGGGTCTGGTGGGTGGCTGGGAAGGTTTTCAGCACATCTTCACAAAAATGAACTTAAACACGTGAAATACAATCAATATCCTTTTGACCTAAAATATGATAGTCCCTGTGTGAATCCACATCATCATGAATAAGTTGTATCACCTGGCATTGATCTCTCATGACTAATAAGGCAAGGCTCTGCTCCATTTAGTAGATTCATAATTTGGAGGGGATGTCCATCCTTGTCCACTGAAGGACATTCAATTTAGGCCATATAGCGTCCACGGAGTAATCATGAACCTTGAGAGACATATTAAAAACTCAGCCATATTAGTGCCATCTCATTTTAACACTACCAGCCCCACTGACTTTCCCAACATACCCGTGGCTTCCACAAATCAGTCTACCAGTATATTGACAGACAGCCATAGTGAAGGACTTGTGCAGATAGCTTTAGTGACCCAGGACAGGAGCAGAGTGAATTTACTGCTCAGATAGCTATTCATCATCCTCACACTATTATTTCCTAGACCAGAAGTAGAGCTGTAATATGTACCTTCCCACCAAAATAGTCACCTTCAGCCCCATCTGTCTGTCACCCTATCCTGGACATTACTGGTCAGTTCCTAATTAGATTGTATCCCAATCACCCTGTTCCTGAATATTGGTGTTCAATTGCCTCCTTTGAAATGATATTCAGGTAGGAGAGACATTGAAAGTTCCTTCAAGCTGTCCAGTTGGTGGAAATGGGGAGGAGATGTCTGGAGGAGGCTTCTTTTGCTTGGGTCAATTCTCTAGCTATTGAAAGAACAAGGCTGCACATAGGTAAGGGTGTGCTGTTCGAATGTAAAGGAGAAAGTGATGTTTGAGTAAGGTGCCTCAATGATCATGTGGTGTTTGTGCAGAGTTACTACTTAGACAGAGAAGCTGGCCAAGTATCAGGAGAAGCTGTTCATAAGATTTAGCCCAGGTATTGGATTGACAGCAATGCCATTGTTAGATCCAGTACCAGGCTATCACAGTGCAAGCTGCAGCAGATGCTCAGGCCAGAACAGGAGCAGGAAATATACTTGGACTAGGCTTAGTACGGGGAATCACTCCTGCCATGTAGCTGTTGCCAGGACTGGTTTGGATGGCCGAGACCAAATCTGCATACTCAGAATGAGTTTTGTAAAAGGCTGGGGACCTGATTATCTGGGACAGAGCCTACAAGGAATGCCTTGCTGGGCTGAGGTCCTCCAACTCCTTGATGAAATACTATACTCATTGCAGGTCCACAGCTGGTATCCTGAGATCCCTGTGCTGTGATCCTGTATCAAGATGGCGGACTGTAAACTACAATCCTGTTTGTAGCCCCAAGATAAAGTTTACTTTTGCCCTGCTTGACCTTTTCATATCAGAAACTGGATTTACAATTTTTCCCTTCATTTAGGAACTCATTCGGGTATGAGACATGACTCAAAGCTTGGAACAGAGGAGTACCTATCCAGACGAAGCCCTCAGCAGCTTTCCAGTGATGGAAAATGTAACCTTCATTACATACTAGGTACTTGTATGCATAACATATACTTACATACACACATACATGTATGTGGGTATAGTCTATAGATATCCCACAGAATAAATCCAATATTGCTAATGTTTAAATGCAGAGAAAGTTCGCAAAGATAATTCCACTCTATCTTATTCTGTATGTGAGTGATTGCTGTTAATTATATATCTTAATCAAGAATACTGTGCAGTATGGGTGAGTTAATATTGTTGAAGGGTTTTTTAAATTCAGATTCATTTTTTAAATAACATTTTATATATTATTTTCCAAAATACTAGTTATTCGTTATTTAGTGTAAGCATCATCCTCCTTTCTTCACCCATGATCTTTGCATTGGCTGTTCTCCATGGCTGGAATGCTCTCCTTCAAGTCTTCACTTCTACCATTCAGCTTTCCTGGCTTCCTTCAAGACTCATCTTAGATCCCACCTTCTGCAGCAGAACTTCCCTCAGCCCAAAGCTTTCCCATTTACATAGGATATATCCTGAATATACATAAATATTTTCATGTTGTCTCTCTCAATAAGAATGCTCTCTTTGAGAGTAAGAAGGCTGTATTTTTCCCATTATTTGTATCCCCAGCCCTTAGCACACTGTCTGATCAATGTTTGTTCATTGATCGACTCTCTTACCCCACATCCAATCAGTTGCCACATCTACCTCTATAATATCTTTCACAATTGCTCCCTTCTCTCTATTAGAATAGCCCCCACCTTAGTTCAGGTCTTTGTCATCCTTTGCCTACTTTTATTGCAGTGGACTTGATGTCTCTGCCTGAAATTTCTCCTCATTCCAATCTGTACTACACTTGTTGACCCTGACTCCCCTATTCAATCAATTTCAGTGGCTCCCTGTTGCCTGTAGGATAAAATAGATACTCTTGCTTTGCTTTTAAAGACCTTCACAGCCTAGTTCTAAACTATCTCTCCAGGTTCCTCTCCCTCCTTCCCTCTATGATCCAGCTTAACTGGCCTTCTCTTTGTTCCTCAGACATTTCCTGCCTTCGGGCCTCTGTCCTGAGAATCCTTGAACGCTCGTTGTCACCTCTTCCTTAGAGAAAGACTCTCTTCAAGCACCTCCTTCTCCAGAAAGTTTTCTGAAAGCACCTACCCTCTCAAACTACTTTATAATTAACTACTTTGTATTTCTTCTCCCCATATTTATTTTCTACATGCTTAGAACACATTTAGTATGTTCTATATACTGGAGAACAGCCAATGCAAAGGTGAGGAATGGAGGATGATGCTGAGATGAGAAATCAGAGAGAATGAAAGGATTATGACTTCATCACAGAAATGGGGACATCTGAAAGAGGAGAAACTTTGGAGAAAAAGAGAAGAGTTCTATTTGGGACATGCTGGGTTTGCTATATCTCTGGGATATGTAATTTGAAATATTCACTAGGAAATGGAGTCTACATACTTGGATTTGTATTTTTTGTCTTTCCCCCTTTAGAATGGGAGCTCCTTGGGAATAGCTATGGTTTCTTTGTCTTTGTACCCTCAACACCAAAAAAAGTACTTGACACATAGCAAGTTTTTAATAAAAACTTGTTGCCGGTTGATTGATTGAACTGGGGAATATCTGGACAAAGTCTTTAGTTTTTGTTTGTTTGTTTATTTATTTATTGCTGAGGCAATTGGGGTTAAGTGACTTGCCCAGGATCACACAGCTAGGAAATGTTAAGTGTCTGAGATCAGATTTGAACTGAGCTCCTACTGACTTCAGGACTGGTGCTCAATCTATTGCACCAGCTAGCTGCCCCTATCTGGACAAATTATTACAGTGAATTAATAGAATAGCATATTATTGCATGGTGAGAAACAATGGATATTAAGGATTCAAAGAAACATGAGAAGATATATGAACTGATGCAGAATGAATACATAAATGAATGGCTGGCTGGATGATTGAGAATTATGTATTAAGTAAGTGTTTACCATGTGCCCGGCACTATGCTAAACACTGGGGTCACAAATATAAAATGGAGACAATCCTAACCTTCAATGATCTTAAATTCTAATGGAGAAGACTCTGCACAATGGGGAATTGTGGCCAGAGGGAGGTTATTTGATAATAGTTCCAGAGCAAGAGACTTGGGGTGGGGGAGAGAAGGAGGAGAGAGGGAGACACACATGGGGCAGCAGGGCAGATAACAAAATTACCTTGATGAATGCATGAATGAGATGTGATATGACTTTGTACTTATTAATTGTCAGCTCAACTCTGAAAATTCCCAAACTAAGTAGATGAAGTTCCCAGGTCATAGTCTCTGAAGGTTGAGGTTAGGAGGGTCAGCAGTGATAAGTAAAGTAAGCAAAATCAGTATAATAGATGCAATGACTGCAATGAGAAAAATGGGAATAACATTAAAACAAAATTGATTGTGTAATTACAATGACTAAATGATTCTAGAGAAGCAATGACAGAAGATTCACTTCTCTCCCCTCATTGGAAAGGTAAGGAAATAAGGATATGGAATGTTATGCTGTGATACAATTATTTTATTTTATTTTTTTAATGAAAGCTTTTTAATTGTAAAACATATGTATGGGTAATTCTTCAACACTGACCCTTACAAAGCTTTCTGTTACAAATTTTTTTTTTTACATATTTCCAAACTTGTCATTGTTGTGCAAGAAAAATCTTGTCTACACAAACGATATATCAGATAAAAGAAACACAATGTAAGCAAACATCAATCAAGGAGTATGAGAATGTTATGTTGTGGTCCACATTTCACATCCCTCTCTCTGGGTGTATATGGCTTTCTTAAGTGAACAATTGGAGGTGGATTGAAACATTTCATTGTTGAAGAGAGCCATGTCCATCAGAATTGATCATCATATAGTACTGTTGTTGCCGTGTATAATGATCTCCTGGTTCTGCTCATTTCACTCAGCATCAGTTCATGTAAGTCTCTCCAGGCCTCTCTGAAATCATCTTGCTGGTCATTTCTTACAGAACAATAATATTCCATAATATTCATATACCATAATTTATTCAGCCATTCTCCAATTGAAGGGCATCTATTCAATTTCCAGTTTCTAGCCACTACAAAAAGGGCTGCCACAAACATTCTTGCACATGTGGGGCCTTTTCCTTCCTTTATGATTTCTTTGGGATATAAGCCCAATAGAAATGCTGCTGGGTCAAAGGGTATGCAC
>JAJPUD010006169.1:32402-59242 GCA_023553655.1 Myrmecobius fasciatus
TTGGCTTAACAATACCATTACTGGTATGAATACCAAAAGAAATTTTTTTAAAAGGAAAATGAACTATATGTACAAAAATATTTATAGCTGTTCTCAGAGTGAAAAAGATTGGAAATTGAAGAGATGCCCATCAATGGGGGAATGGCTCAGTAAAGTGTGGTATGTGTTTGTGATGCAATATTATTGTAGTATGGGAAATAATGAGGAGGATGCTCTCAGGAAAAACCTGCAAAATCCTCCATGAACTCAAAGTGAAATGTACCCTATACAAAGTAATAGCAAATGTTCTGGGATGACCAGCTGTAAACGACTTTGCTATTCTCAGCAGTACAATGATCTATGACTACTCTGAATAACTTATGATGAAAAATTCTTCTAGAGAAGGAACTGATTGTGTTTACACTTTTTTTCTTGAGGGCTTTTTTTTTCATTAGGGTAGGAGATCTATGTTTTCTTTCACAATATGACTCTTACGGAAATGTTTTGCATAACTTCAAATGTGTTTTCTTAATTGAGGGTGAGGATAAGGGAGAGAACCTAGAACTCAAAAATTTTAAAAAACAAATGTAAAAAATTGCTTTAAATGTGTGGATGAAAATATTAAATAAATAAATAAAATACTAAAATAAAAAAAAGAAAGGAGGTGAGCAACAGTGATGGATATCTATATGTGGAGGTTCTGTGGAAGAAGATGCACCACAGGATGAGAAAGTTTGGATAGCTTTTGATCTACATAGGTGGGAAGTCATTTGTCTAAAGGCAGATTTGAACTTTCTGACTCCTAGCCCAACATTGTATCCACTATGCCACCTGATTGTCTCTGAATGTTCTTTATGCTACTTTTTGAGTATGTCATCACTTGAAGTATCCTGTAGAGTATTTATTTCCTCGATGTATTTCTCCATTTCCCTCAGGGTCATCTGCAATTATGAGTCCTTAGACACTGTGGTGTTCCAAGACTGACAGTCAGTGGGTTGCCAGGAGAACATTTGAAAAGATGAATCTTTGTATTAGGGAAGAACTTGGGATAAATGAAAGCACTGCAATCCATGCTGCTCTCTCACTTTGAAGTCCAATGATTTGACCATCTTGCAGATATGGATACTGTATTAACTCAGTGAAATGAGTTAACCATATGATCATAATATTGACAGTAGGTATTTTCTATCTATTTTTTTTTTGTTTTCTGAATGGAATTTTAAGCTAATCTCTTTGGAAAAATCATGGATCTCATTTTAAGAATTCTGTGATGTTCTGAAGGTTGATGCTGATAGTGTGATGTCATCCACAAACAGGAATATTCTAGAAGATCTCTCCATATAAAAATAATCCTTCCATTTCAACCCTGGATAAGACATCCTATGTTACCTTTAGCCACTTATAAAGGTACCTTCCAACCAGGAATGTACTGGTAAATATTTAGCAACTCATCCCCTAAAATGTATGTAGCATGCACTTTAAGCTTAATTTATATTATTAATGTTTTCTTAAGTCTAGACCAGGAGTCAGGAAACTATGGTTCTTGGTCCCAGCCATCTGTATGTTTTTGTACTGCCTGTGATCTAATATCAACAAACTATATCTTATCGGCCAAATCTGGCTCTCTGCTTGTTTTTATATGATCCTTAAGTTAAGAATAAACTTATGCACTGGGGGCCATAGTTTGCCAACCTCTTTCCAATAAGTCAAGCCTTGATTTGTAGGATTTGCCATTTTCCAAGGTGTAAATGGTCACACTGAATAGATTCTTACAAGCTGATTAGAGCTGGTTCCAGCATATTCTTACTTTCAACTCTAAGATTTTATGATTTCATATGGGATGTGCTCAAGAAATAGTAATCAGCCTCGTTTTACTATCGTTCAGAGTGTTTGAAAGGGAATACTATGATGTAAGTCTGAAAAAGTATGCTAGAGTCCAGATTGTGGAGGGCTTTACATACCAGGTTAAAGAATATGAGATTTATTTGGGGGGCAACCATGAGCTAAAAAATTTGTAAGGCTGAAATGATCAATTTTCTGGATTGGAAGATTAATCTGACAATTACATTAGAATGAATTGGATAGACATGATCAATCTCATTTGGTTGACCAAAAGCCTAACTATTATATGTCTTGAATAGCCTAAAGGCATATTGCTCGTATTACTATATAGGGGGGAAAATTCCCCTAGAAACTAGATTGAGAAAAACTAGGTTCCGTAAACTCTGCACAGTTACTCAGTAACTGTCAGAACAGTCTATAGAGTATCCCTATAAGGGTATACCTCTCTCCTTTGTACAGTAAGTTCTTCTAGTCCTTGAAGAAGATACTTAGCAATGCTCTTTTGAGGAGCAATCTAACTTGATAATCCCTGAATTGAAGTAGGTCTTTCTTCTTGCAAATAGAAATTAGAGTTCCTGACACTTCACGTAGAATCTGCATTGTCTCTACAAAAATTAAGCTGTAGTAATAATAAAAACTAGAATTTATCTAGTGCTATGTGTCAGGCACTGTGCTGATTTACAATTATTATCTCATTTGAACTTCACAACAACCCTGGAAGGGAGGTATTATTATTAGTTCTATTTTTTCACATGAGAAAATTGAGGGAGACAGTGGTTAAGTGAATTCTTCAAGATCATACAGCTAGTAAATATCTGGACTTGACTCCAGGCCCAGCACTCTATTCACTGTGCCACCTAGCTTTAATATTTTATCTTTAATTCTTTTATATTTTGAATGTTTTAAACTGTGGTTATGTTCTTGTTAAAGTCTCCTACTCGGTTTAATTTTTTTTTTTACAAGGAATGATATAAACAGAGATTTTTGTAACCCTTTCACTCCTCTATTCATTGTTTAGTCATTTCATTTGCTAAAGATTGGCAGAGAGTTGGCTAGGGATTTCCTCCTTGATGGGCCAACTTCAGATTCAAAATATTTGAACAAGCTCTTGAGTTTACTGGTGCCTTCATTTGGAGATTAACAAGCTCAAATTCCACCCCTAAGGTGACTAAAATGATGTACTAAAGAGAGCATTGGGCCTTCAGTCAGGAAGACAATTCAAATCTGGTCTTCAAAATTCACTAGCTGTGTAACTCTGGGCAAGATATTTCATTGCTATTTGCCTCAGTTTCCTTAGCTGTAAAATGAGAATAATAATAGCACCTACCTCCCAAAGTTGTTGCAGAGATTATATATTGGTAAAGTTCTTAGTCCAGTGCTAGGTTCATAATAGGTGCACAATAAGTGCTTGTTTCCCTCCTCCTTCACTAAAGGTAATGGGTAGAAAGGAGGAGGGCCATGGACCTTGCTTATTTCCCCACCACAGCCACCATTAAAGGGAGAATTCTGTCTGTAGATGGACCATCCAGGCAGAAACCCAAAGTTACTTGAATGAGTCAATTCCAATAGACTTGGGATGGAAAATGCCAACCACATATAGAGAGACAATTATGGAGACTGAATGTCGATCAAAGCATAGTATTTTCACCTTTGTTGTTGTCTTTCTCATGGTTTTTTTCCCTTTTGATCTGATTTTTCTTGAACAACACAACAAATATGGAAATGTGTTTAAAAGAATTACATATATTTAACCCATATCAGATTGCTTGCTTTCTTGGGGAGGAGGGAGGTAAAGGAGGAAGGAAGAAAAAATTGGGACACAAAATTTTATAAAAATGAATTTTGAAAACTATCTTGACATGTATTTGGAAAAATAAAACACTATTTTTAAAAATGAAAGGACAAGTCTGATCTACTATATTCAGGACCAGGTAGGCCCTGCCCTGCCCAAATCATTTTGTTGTGGAACTTAACCTAAGCACAAACTTTCTCTTGTCTCATGACCATTAATGATCAAACCAAGGAAAACTCTGATCAACAAGGGTAACTACCTTAGTTTGAGAAAGGCTTATGGGATAATCCCTGAAGAGTATAGCAATCCCACACCAAAAACCAGGTAAAGTCACAAAGAAAATATTGTTCTAGCCATGATACCTAGAGTACCTAGAAGAAATGAAATGAGACAGTATGGAAAAACTAAGGAGGAAAGAAAGGTACCCCCAGTTCAAATTTGACCTCAGATACTGACTAGCTGTATGACCCAGCTTGCCTCAGTTTCTCATCTGTAAATAGCTGGAGAAGGAAATGGCAAACCACTCCAGTATCTTTCCAAGAAAACCCCAATGGGGCCACAAAGAACAGGACTCAACTTGAACAACAATAATAGAGATAAGATGAATACCATATAAGTACAGAAGAAGGGGTGAGGGAAATAGTCATTTAGTGAACCAGATAAAGGAAGACTGAGTACAATTACACACAAATAAATTAAACTAAAAAGGGAATAGATGAAGAGAGGGACAAAAGAGTGGTAGAAAGGAGTCTAAGAGAGAAAGCAAAATCAAAATAGAATAGCCATATGAAAAGTAATCTCAAATGCTGGAAGGAAGAATGTTAGCATGGAGGCCAAAAAGAAAGAAAAAAAATCAAAATCAGGGATAGAATGAGAAGTGCTGCAACAAAGAGAAAACAGGCTACTTCACTTATAAGGTCTAAAGTATCAGGCAAATTCCCAAGATGGAAGGAGAAATAAAGGGAGAAAAAAGTACAAGATGACAAAATGATTAACAATCATAGCTGTGAATGTCAATGAAATCTATTCTTTTATAAAATGGAAGAGAAAAGTAGAATGGATTAGAAAACAGAATAAAACTGAAACACAATTATTTGAATAGCATTGAAATGAGAAGCTGGAGCAAAATCTATCACATGTAGCTGAATTCAGAATCGTAGGATTAGCTATCATGATTTCAGATAAGGCAACAGTAAATAAAAAAATAAAAAGAGTCAAGCAGGAAAATTACATTATGCTTAATGGTAGCATAGATACCAAATCAATATCAATACTTAATACATGCCTAAAAACAGTATTTGTTGTTCAGTTGTTTCAATCATGTTCGAATTTTTGTGACCCCATATGGAATTTTCTTGGCAGAGGTAAGGGAGTGGTTTGCCATTTCCTTCTTCAGCTCATTTTACAGCTAAGTGACTGAGGCAAAGAGGGTTAAATGATTGGCCCAGTATCACACAGCTGCTCAGTGTCTGAGGCAGATTTGAACTCAGGTCTTCCTAACTCCAGGCTTTATCCACTGAGCCACCTAATAACATATTTTTTTATTGTGTGTCTTTTGTTTTTGAAGAGGACCAATGACATCATGGAGTGATGTCTTGACTCATGTGTGAATTAGATTTAAATAATGTAAAGTTGCACTCTTTCAGAGTCATCAAAGTCCAGTGGCAAGACAAAAGTCAGGACAACTGAAGATGGCTTTGGATGTAGTAGGTGACCTTGGAGTTTTCAATGGCTGACCAATCTCTAAGCACTCCAAAGCACCTATTTCAGCTGCCTTCATGGCCACTGGAACAAATTGTTTTCATCTGCCCATTATACTGGCAGTCAGGAGGTAGACACCCTAGCCCAATTCATTGTTTGAGGCCTATTTGTTACCCTCAACCTCATCTGTTGAGATGGTTTCCTAGGGTGTTGCCACTGGGCATGCTACAGCTTTTTGGAGCCACAGAGAGTTGGGGGCCAGGTAGGTACCATCTGTAGATAAGTAACCTTGAAAAGAGTTTAGCAAGACTTCACAGGGGAACTCCTTGACCACCCCATACACCCTATTTAAATAACAAAGCTACTAAGTACTTAAAAGAACTTAAAGGAATTGATCTGAAAGGAGAAAAAGTAAAGTTATAATATTGGGGTATGTCAATATATCCATGTCAGTCCTAGACAAATCAAGCCAAAAGATAAACAAGACAGAAGGTAAGGACCTGAATAGAACTTTAGAAAAATCAGATGTGCTAGATCTCTAGAAATTACTGAATAAGGAATTTGCATACTTCTTAGCTATACATGGAACCCTTACAAAAAACTGACTATGTATTAGGGAATAAAGACTTTATGAAAGAGTCTTTAAAGAAAGAATTTAAAATAAGAGGCTAAATAATATAATTCTAAAGAACTTGTGGGTCAAAGAATAAATTATAGAACAGGCTTGTTTCATAAAAGAAAATGACAATAATGGGATGACATGCCAAAATTTATAGGCTGCAGATAAAGCATTTCTGGGAAAAAAATTATGTCTAATTGTGTCCATAAACAAAAGAGAAAAAGAACAAATAAATAACTTGGATATGCAATTGAAAAATCTGAACCACAAAAATAAGAAATCCCCAATTAAATAGCAAATTTAAATTCTAGAAATTAAAGAAGGTTAATAAAATTTAAATCAACTAAACTAATTGCGTTAATTCATTAAAGTAGTAAGTAAAACTATGAGTTGCTTTTCTTAAAAAAATAAAATCAACAAACAACCTGATTAAAAAAAGAAAGAAAACTAAATTGTATCAAAACTTGAAAAAGAAAACCTGCAAAAATTCAAGAGGAAGTTATTTTACTCAAATATATGATAATAAAGTTGATAACTTAGAGGAAATAGGTGAATACTTACAAAATTAAGTATTAACATATTAACAAAAGTAGAAATAGATTATTTAAATAACTCAATTTTAGGAAAAGAAATCAAACAAGTCATAAATGATTTCCTAAAGCATAACAAGATCAGATGAATTCACAAGTGAATTCTATCAAATATTAAAAAGCCAAAGAATTCTAATAAACTGCTGGCAATAATAGAAGATATTCTTTCAATTTCTTTCTATTATATAAATATGGTCCTAATACCAAAACCATAGAGAAAAAAATCCAAAAAAAATATGTAGACCAATATTCTTTCTTTCCTCAGTAATATTTGGTTTTTCCAATTACTTGTAAAGATAGTTTTGAACATTCATTTTTGTTCCTCCCTCCCTTTCTCCCTCACTTCCCCCCCTCCCCAAGACAATAAGCAATCTGATTTGGGTTATACATGTACAATCATTTTAAACATATTTGTGTAGACCAATATTCTTAATGAACGTTGTTGCTAAATTTAAAAATAATATTTTTTTCTAATTACAATTTTAACATTCATTTTTAATCATCAATTTTTACTTTCAAAATACATGCAAATATAACTTTCAACATTCACCCTTGAAAAACTTTGTGTTCCAAATTTTTATCCTTTCCTTACCCCCTACATCCTCCCCTAGACAACAAGCAATCCATTACACTAACATTCATTTAAAATTTTTTTGACTTCCAAATTCTCCTTCTCCTTCTCTCCCCACTCCCCTCACTAAGGAGGCAAGAAATATAATACATATACATTCATGCAAAATATATGTCCATATTTATCATTTTGTGAAAGAAAAGAGACCAAGAAAAAGAAAGTTTAAAAAATGTATACTTCAATCAGCATTTAGACTCCATCAATTCTTTCTTTGGAGGTGGATAGTACTTTTCATCATGAGTTCTTTACAATTGTCTTGGGTCATTGCATTGCTGAGAATAGTAAGGCATTCGCAGCTGAGAATCATTCAGAAATGCTGTTACTGTGCAATATCTTGTTGTTCTTCCTACTTCACTTTGCCTCAGTTCATGTAAATTTTTTCCATGTTTTTCAGAAAGCCTCCTGCTCATTATTTCTTATGTTCCATATTTCTTATGTATCCATATTAAATACTACATCATAATCATAGACCACAATTTGTTCAGCCACTCCCTGACAGGCATTCCCTCAGTTTCTAATAATAATATTTTTAAATACCTATAGGTCCTTTTAAAAATAATCTCTTTGGGATATAGATCTTATAGTGGTATTGCTGACTCAAAAGATATGCACAATTTTATAGCTCTTTGAACTGCAAAGATTTTTAATAAAATATTAGTAAGTAAGCTACAACAACATATTAGAAAGATTATGCACTATGGGAAGGTTAGTTTTATATTAGGAAGGAAGGGCTAGTTTGACATAAGGACATCTGTAAATATAATAAAAAATGTTAATAATATATATATATATTGTTATATATATTGTTATATAAATAACAAAAAACACATGGTTATATTAACTGATGCAAAAAGGTTTTGGAAAAGACTCCAATGCTTATTTCCATTAAAAACTTATGAATCCTAGTAATAAATGGTCTTTTCCTTCATATAGGAAATGGTTTTTACCTGAATCATAAAGCAAACATTATATGTAATGGAGAAAAGTAAGAGGCCTTTTGGCTGAGATCAGAAGTGACACAAGGATGCCCATTATTACTGCTACTATTTAACACAGTGCTACAAATGGTAGCCAAAACAGTAAGGCAAGAAAAAAACTGAAGGAAAAAGCTCATGCAAAAAAGAAAACAAAATTAGCATTTTTTTTGTAGATGATATGATGGCATATTAAGAGAATCCTAAATCTAGTAGATGCCCAACAATGGTTGAATAAGTTATGGCATATGAATATAATAGATTATTATTGTCTTATAAGAAATGACAAACAGGCTGAATTCAGAAAAGCCTGGAAACTTACATTAACTGATACTAAGTGAAATGAGTACAACCAGGAGAACATTGTACACAGCAATAAGATGATGCGTTGATCAGCTGTGATCTTCTCAGCAATACAGAGATCCAAGACAATTCCAAAAGGCTTGTGATGGGAAATGTCATTAGCATCCAGAGAAAAAACTATGGAAATTGAATGTGGATGGTATTTTCACCTTTGTTGTTGCTATTATTTGGTTGTTTTATTTCTTTCTTATGTTTTTTTTTCCTTTTTGATCTGATTTTTCTTATACAGCATGACAAATGTGGAAATATGTTTTGGAATAATTGCATATTTTTAACCTATATTGAATTGCTTGCTGTCTAGGGGAGGGGGAGGGGGAAGGAAGAAAAACACAAGGTTTTGCAGAGGTGAATTTTGAAAACTCTCTTTCTATTTTGAAAAATAAAAAGCTATTTAAAAAAAGAGAATCCTAGAAAATCAACTAAAATTAATTGAAATAATTTATAACTTCAGAAAGTTTTAGTATTTTAAAAATTGCACTTGTCATTCACATTTACATATAAAACTATCAAAACACAGACAGAAGAGCTAGAAAGAAAAATTCGATTCAAAATGGATTTAAATTCAAAATTTTGAATTCAAAAGTCTTTACAAATATAACCCCTGTCCATTGATATGGGACTCTTTTCTTCTTGATGTAGATGAATGGCCTGCTCTATGTGAGGGTTGGTAAAAGGCAAGACAGTTCTAGTCTTTGTCAGTCCCTTTCAGGATTCTCCAATTGAGATTCTCCTTGCGTACCCCTTTGGGACTCTTGGAGCACTAGCCTTTTTCAGGACTCTTCAAGCATTGAGTCACTCTGGGTGCTTCTGGCTTACATCTTGGAGAGAGATAGATGATGCTTAACCCCTCTTCTGTTTGCTGAAGGAAATGACTCTGGGAAGACTTGAGAGGAAGACTTAGAGGGCAGAATCCATCATTTCCCTATTCCTAGTTTGCTACAAGCAGTTTCTTTTTGGGTGAGATCCAAGATCCTCTCCCTTGTTGGGCTGAGTTATTTCACTCTAAATGAGAGAGTTCCTCCAGTCTGTATCGTCTGATACATATATGTATATATATACATATATATATATGTATATATATATGTATATACACACAAACATATATATATATCCTCCTATGTATACCTTCTCTGATTTCTGTTTCATTATGATTTGTATAAATTAGTTTTCTTTGCTATGCTCTATGTGCATTCATTGTGGAACCAGTATTTAATGGGAAGGGGTAAGCCTTGGGTATAGAGGTTGGGGTCCTCCTTCCCCTCCAAATTACAAAGGAATCAGAAGTTAGACCCCAAATATATTCACCAGATGAACAATACATAAAGCGAGTAGATAGATACACTTTTGTCCTGGCACCCTGTTTCTTTGAGGATAGCAAAGTGGCTTCTGGCTCCAACCTCCTACTTACCATCCTCATAGGAAAGACAGTCTCCCTTGGAGAAAGGTGGAGGGACAAGAGGTTCTGGAAGTCTATTCTGCCTCCCTTTGAATCATACAGAATAACACCCATTTCTTATCACTACACAAGTGTCTGTGATAAAATCTTCATATCCAAGATACATAAGGAATTGATTCATATTAATAAGACTAAAAGCCATTCCCCAATAGATAAATGATCAAAAGATATAAGCAGACATTTTTCAGAAGAAAAAATCCAAGCTATCCATATCTCATGGAAAAATACTCTAAATCACCAAAACATTATTGTTAGGTCTTATTAGGTACAATCCAGAAAATAAAGAAATACAATTTAAAACACTGTTGAAGTTCTACCTTACACTTATCAGACTGGCAAAGAAGTCAAAAAAGAAAATGACAAATGTTGGAGAGGCTGTGGGGAAACAGGTAAGCTGGTGCATTTAGTAGGATTCTAATTGATCCAGCCATTCTGTAAAGCAACTTGGAGCTTTTCCTAGAAGGTTATCAAACTCTGCATACCATTTAACCAAGTTATATTACTGTGAGACCCATAGACCAAATAAATCACAGAAAAACTATATTACAAAATTATTCATAGCAGTTCTTTTACTGGTAGCCAAAAATTAGAAATTCTTAATGAATAACTAAACAAATTATGATATATAAATGCTATGAAATTTTATTGTGCCACAAGAAATGATAAAATGTTTGACTTCAGAGGAAACTTGGAAGGTCTTTATGAATTGATGTAGAGGTACCCCTTTGGGACTCTTGGAGCACTAGCCTTTTTCAGGACTCTTCAAGCATCGAGTCACTTTGGGTGCTTCTGGCTTACATCTTGAAGAGAGATAGTGAACAAAACTAGCAGAATAATTCATATAATGATAACCCTTCAGAGGAATACAAGTATGAAAAACTTTAGAACTCTGACCTAAGCAACAATAAACCACAAGTGTAAAACACCACTCCCTTCTGGACAAAGATAATGAACTTAAAATGGAGAAAGAGATATGTTTTTAGATATGATTAATGTGAGAATCACTGGACTGAGAGAGAGAGAGATAGAGAGAGAAGGGGGGGTGATTTGGCTTATTTTTCTTTTTTAATTTGCTTAATAGAAAACAGATTAATAGAAAAAAAAACTTATTTGGAAAAAAAACCTTAAAACATTTTAAAAAGAAAGTAAAAAAAGCATTGAATTTGAGGTCAGAAAATTTGGGCTGAACTTGAATATATTCCCCTCCTTCCTTGGAGATAAAACAGACCTCAGTTTGCTGCTCTGTAAATGATAAAGTTGGACTAGATGAAGGTTCCTTGCTTTTCTAAAGCTGTCTTTTATTTGTGTTTCATAAATACAAGCTGGACTGCATGTTTCATATGATACATAGTTTGTGATAAGCAAAATTTCATTATTCTTCATTTTTTTAAACAGACATCTGGTTATTTTTAGAAGTCTTTTATTCCTATGTATGGACTAAGCCAATTGTGATTTAAAAACAAACAATAGCAATTGACTAAGCAAACAGATTTCATTGCTGCTCTTTAGGTAAAAGACAAATGTAATCTTGGAGCCATAAAGTGATCTGCAACTATCACACAAGAAGTCTACTGTTACACAAATAATGACTTGGAGTTATTTCTTAAACAAAGAAACAAATAATTATTTTTAACATTCTTTTTTTTTAAATTTTGAGTTCCGAATCTCTCCTGCCTTCCAACCCCTTCCCCACCCACTGTGAAGGCAAGAAATGTGGTCTCAATTATACATGTGAAATCATTCAAAACACATTACCATATTAGCCATGTTGCAAAATAAGGCAAGAAAAATAAAAATTTAAAAGTATGCTTCAAACTCCATCAGTTCTTTCTCTGAAGGTAGTATTTTTCATCATGAGACCTTTGATATTGTCTTATATCATTATATTACTGAGAATAGCTAAGTCATTCACAGTTGATCATCATTCAGTAATGCTATTACTGTGCACAATATTCACTTTACATCAGTTCATGTCTTTTCAAGTTTTTCTGAAAGCACCTGCTCATCATTTCTTTTGTATGAAAGTATTCCATCACAATCATAGACCACAATTTGTTCAGCCCTTCCTTAATTGATAGGCATCACCTAAATTTCTTTTTTTCAATCACCTCAATTTCTAATTCTTTTACTACAAAAAGATCTGCTATATTTTTACACAAAAACCCTTTTCCTTTTTTCTTTACAAATTTTTTGAGGGTTAAGTCTAATAGTATTGATGGATCAAAGGGTACCCATGATTTTATAGCCCGTTGGGTTCAAATTGCTCCCTAGAATGGTTAGATCACTTCATGATTCCATCCACAGTGCATTCATGTCCCACTTTTCCCACATCTGCTTCAATATTTATCATTTTCTCCTTCTGTCATATTAGCCAATCTAATAGGTATGAGGTAGTATCTCAGAACTTTTTAAAATTTACATTTCTCTGATAATGATTTAGAGCATTTTATTATGAATTTAGTTTTGGGTTCTTCTTCTAAAAACTGCCCTTTCACATGCTTTGATCAAATATTATGCTTTGACTTGTATTCTTATAAATTTGACTCAGTTTTCTACAAATTTGACAAATGAGGCCTTTATCAGAGATACTTGCTTTAAATTTTTTTGCCCAGTTTTCTTCTTGCCTTCTAATTTGGGCTGCATTGGCTTTATTTATGCAAAACCTTTTAAATTTAATATAATCAAAATTATTTTTTATCTCCTTGCTTCATTTCTGATTTTTTGGAAAGGCTTCTAGCTTATCCTCATTATAGATAATGCTTGCTGATGGTTTTAGATAGATACTATTTATAATTTTAAGCAAAGTTTCACTGATTCCTATGCTTTCTAGTGTTTTTCATAGGATTGAGTGTTCTATTTTGTAAACAGCTTCTCTGCATTTATTGAAATAATGTGATTCCTATTGGTTATGTTATTAACATGATCAATTATGTTGAGAGGTTTCCTAATACTGAACTAGCTCTGCATTACTGCTATAAATCTCACCTGTTCATAGTGTTTGATGTTTCTGATATATTGCTGCAATTTCTGATAGTAGTTTACTTTTTCAAAGTTTTTTTTATTTTCAAAATATATACATGGATAATTTTCAACATTCATTCTTACAACATTTTGAGTTCTATTTTTTCCCTCCCTTCCTCCACCCCTTCCTCTAGACAGCAAATGAACCAATATATGTTAAACATGTGAAATTCTTCTATACATATTTCCACAAATATCTGATAGTATTTTATTTAATATTTTTACATCAATATTTATTAGGGAAATTGGCCTATAGTTTTCTCTCTGTGTTTTTATTCTTTCTGGTTTAAGTATCAACATATTTATATTGCAAAAGGAATTTGGAAGGATTCCATCGTTACCTATTTTCTAAAAAAAAGTTTACATAGTAGAATTCACTTATGAATCTATCTGATCCTAAAGATTTTTCCTTAGGGAGGCTCATTGATGACTTGTTCAATTTCTTTTTCTAAGACAGCATTACTTAAGTATTCTATTTTTTCTTTTGTTAATCTGAGTGACTTTTATTTTTTGTAAATATTCATCCATTTCACTTAGGTTGTTAGATTTGTTGTCATATAATTGGGCAAAATAGCTCCTAATGGATTTAATTTCATCTTCATGGTGCTGAATTCACTCTTTTAATTTTTGATACTGGTAATTTGGTTTTCTTCTTCTTTAAAAATCAAACTGGCCAGTGGTTTGTCTATTTTATTGTGCTTTTTAAAAATAAAATAAGCTCCTAGCTTTAATAGTTCAATGGTTTTCTTACTTTCAAATTTTATTATTCTGTCCTTTGATTTTTCAGGATGTGCAATTTAATATTTAATTGGGGATTTTTAATTTGTTCTTTCTTTTTTTGTTACATACCCAATTCACTGATCTCCTTTTTTGTTTATTTTATTGATGTAAGCATTTAGAGATATAACGTTTCTTCTAGTGTTTGTTTTGGCTGCATTCCATAAAGTTTACCATGTTGTCTCATTGACATTCTCTTTCATGAAACTGATTGTTTCTATGATTTGTTCTTTAATCCAATCATTTTTTTCAGGAGTAGATTAGTTCCCAATTAATTTAAATCTATGTTTCCATGGCTCTTTTTTTTGCTTTATATCATCTTTTTAAAAATTTTTTATTAAAGCTTTTTATTTGCAAAACATATGTATGGGTAATTTTTTCAACATTGACCCTTACAAAACTTTTCATTACAAATTTTCCCCCCAGTCGCCACCCCTCCCCTAGATGGCAGGAAGTCCACTGCATGTTAATTATGTTAAAATACTTGACAAATTGAATATGTATATGCATATTTTTACAGTTATCTTGCTGTGCAAGAACAATCGTATCTACAAGAAAAAAATCTGAGAAGGGAAACATAAAGTAAGCAAACATCAATAGAGATCATGAAAATGCTATGTTGTGGTTCACATTTCATATCCCTCTCTCTGGGTACATATGGCTTTCTTTACTGAACAATTGGAACTGGTTTGAAACATTTCCTTGTTGAAGAGAGCCATGTCCATCAGAATTGATCATCATATAATCTTGTTGTTGCCGTGTATAATGATCTCCCGGTTCTGCTCATTTCACTCAGCATCAGTTCATGCAAGTCTCTCCAGGCCTCTCTGAAATCGTCCTGCTGGTCGTTTCTTACAGAGCAATAATATTCCATAACATTCATATACCATAATTTATTCAGCCACTCTCCAATTGATGGGCATCCATTCAGTTTCCAGTTTCTAGCCACTACAAAAAGGGCTGCCACCAACATTCTTGCACATGTGGGTCCCTTTCTCTCCTTTAAGATCTCTTTGAGATATAAACCCAATAGAAATATTGCTGGGTCAAAGGGTATGCACAGTTTGATCACTTTTTGAGCATAGTTCCAAACTGCTCTCCAGAATGGTTGGATCTGTTCCCAGTTCCACCAACAATGTATCAGTGTCCCAGTTTTCCCACATCCCTTTCAACATTCATCATTATCTTTTCCTGTCATCTTAGCCAATCTGACAGGTGTGTAATGGTACCTCAGAGTTGTCTTAATTTGCATTTCTCTGATCAATAGTGATTTGGAGCACCTTTTCATATGACTAGAAATAGTTTTAATTTCATCATCAGAAAATTGTGTGTTCATATCCTTTGAACATTTATCGATTAGAGAGTGGCTTGAATTCTTATAAATATGAGACAATTCTCTATATATTTTAGAAATGAGGCCTTCATCAGAACCCTTAAATGTAAAGATGATTTCCCAATTTATTGCTTCCCTCCTAATCTTGTCTGCCTTAGTTTTGTTTGTACAAAAACTTTTTAACTTAATATAGTCAAAATTATCTATCTGGTGTTCAAGTAAGAGTTCCAAGTCTTCTTTGGACACAAATTCCTTCCTTCTCCACAGGTCTGAGAGGTAAACTATCCTATCTTCCTCTAATTTACTTATAATACCACTCTTTATATTTAAATCATAAACCCATTTAGATCTTATCTTGGTATGTGGTGTTAGGTATGGGTCAAGCCCTAATTTCTTGCATAATATTTTCCAATTTTCCCAGCAGTTTTTGTCAAATAATGAGTACTTATCCCAGAAGCTGGGGTCTTTGGGTTTATGAAACACTAAATTGCTATAGTTATTGCCTAGTTTGTCCTGTGATCCTATCCGATGCCACTGGTCAACTACTCTATTTCTCAGCCAGTACCAAATGGTTTTGATGACCGCTGCTTTATAATATCATTTTAGATCTGGTACAGCAAGGCCACCTTCCTCAGCCTTTTTTTTTTATTAATTCCCTTGAAATTCTTGACCTTTTGTTCTTCCAAATGAACTTTGCTACTATTTTTTTCTAGATCTGTAAAATAATTTCTTGGGAGTCCATGGCTCTTTAGTCAATATAATTTTATTGCATTATGGTCTGAAAAAGGTGCATTTACTTTTTCCTCTTGTGCATTTAGTTGTGAAATTTTTATGCTCTAAATTTTCTATATTGTGTAACAGAAATCCTTCTTTTCTATTCTTATTCAATTTTCTCCAAAAGTCTATCATATCTAACTTTTCTAAACTTCTGCTCACCTACTTAACTTCTTGTTTTTTTTTTTGTTAGATTTATCTAGTTCTGAGAGGAGAAAGTCGAGACACTCCACCAGTTTTCTTTTCTATTTCCTCCTGTAATTCATTTAAGTTTTACTTTAAGAATTTGGATGCTATGCCATTTGAAGAATACATATTTAGTGTTGATATTATTCCATTATCTATGACACCTTTTAGTAAAATATCCTTTCCCTGCTAATTTTTTTAATTAAGTCGATTTTTACTTTTGCTTTGAGATCATAATTGTTATTTCTCCTTTTTTTCTTAAACTTCAGGTGAAGCATAATAGATTCTGCTCCATCCATTTTTACTCTGTTTCTTTACTTCAAGTGTGTTTCTTGCAAATAATATTGTAGGACTCTGATTTTTAATCCACTTTGCTATCCACTTTTGTTTTATGGGTGAGGTCATCCCATTCACATTCATAGTTTCCCTCTAAACTGATATCTTTGTCTTGCTTATCATTCTCTCTTCTTTTACCCTGTCTCCTCAAAAGTGTTTTGCTTCTGACTACTGCTTCCTCCAATCCACTCTCCCTTCTATCAGTCCCACCATTTCTCCTATTCTTCTCCCCTTCTATTTCTTTGAAAGACAAGATAGATTTTTATATCCAGTTGAACATGTATGTTATTTCCTCTTTGAGCCAATTCCATGAAGAGTAAGGTTCATTGCCTGCCACCCTCCCCTCCTCTTTCCCTCTGCCATAAAAGTGTTTTCATGCCTCTTTTATGTGAGACAATTCATCCCATTTTGCTTCTCCCTTGCCTCTTCTCCCAGTGCATCCCTCTCTCTTATCCCTTAATTAAATCTGATTTTTTGTATCATCCCATCATAATCAATTAATACCCATGCCATCTTTCAATGTATACTCCTAACTGCCCTAATAATGAGAAAGTTCTTAAGAATTAAAAGTATCATCTTCCCCATAGAAATATAAACAGTTTAACTTTATTGAATTCCTTATTATTTCTCTTTTCTGTTTTCCTTTTTATGTTTCTCTTGAGTATTGTGTTTGATAATCAAATCTATCCAGCTCTGGTTTTCTCATCAGGAATGCTTGAAAGTCCTCTATTTTATTGACTGCCCATTTTCCCCCTGAAGGATTATACTCAGTTTTACTGGGTAAATGATTCTGAATTGTAATCCTAGCTCTTTTGCCCTCCAGAACATTCTATTCGAAAACCTCTGATGCTTTCATGTAGAAGCTGCTAAAATTGTATTATTCTAACTGTAACTCCATGATATTTGGATTTTTCCTTCTCCTGCTGTTTGCAATATTTTCTCCTTAACGTAGGAGCTCTGGAATTTGGCTATAATATAACATTCTTAGGAGTTTTCATTTTGGGATTTCTTTTGGAGGGTGATTGATGGATTCTGGCTTTAGGATACAAGTGAAGTTTTCCTTAATTTATTGGAATGAAATATGATGTGTAGGCTCTTTTAAAAAATCCTGCCTTTCAAATAGTCCAGTAATTCTTAATTTATCTCTCCTAGAACTATGTTTCCAGTCAATTGTTTTTCCAATGAGAAATTTCACATTCTCCTTCCCCCCTACTTTTTCATACATTTGATTTTTTGGTTGTTTCTTGATGTTTCATGTAGTCATTAGCTTCCATTTACCCAATTTTAATGTTTAATCATTTAATTATTGTAATGTATAAATATTTTCTTCAGTGAGCTTGTGTATTTTCTTTTCAATTTGGCAAATTGTACTTTTCTTTTTTTTTTTTTGTTAAAGCTTTTTATTTGTATAACATATGTATGGGTAGTTCCCCAACATTGATCTTTACAAAGCTTTCCATTACAAATTTTACCCCCAGTCCCCTCCCCTCCCCTAGATGGCAGGAAGTCTACTACATGCTAATAATGTTGAAATGCTTGAGAAGTTATGCAAGAAAAATCCTATCTACAAGAAAAAAAAAAGAATCAGAGAAAGGCAACACAATGCAAACAAACGTCAGTAGAGATCATGAAATTGTTATGTTGTAGTCCATATTTCATTTCCCTCTCTCTGGGTGTATATGGTTTTCTTCAGTGAACAACTGGAACTGGTTTGAGACATTTCTTTGTTGCAGAGAGCCATGTCCATCAGAATTGATCATCATGTAATACTGTTGTTGCTGTGTATGATGATCTCCTGGTTCTGCTCGTTTCACTCAGCATCAGTTCATGCAAGTCTCTCCATGCCTCTCTGAAATCGTCCTGCTGGTCATTTCTTACAGAGCAATAATATTCCATAACATTCATATACCATAATTTATTCAGCCACTCTCCAATTGATGGGCATCCCTTCAGTTTCCAGTTTCTAGCCACCACAAAAAGGGCCGCCACAAACATTCTTGCACATGTGGGTCCCTTTCCCTCCTCTAAGATCTCTTTGGGATATAGGCCCAGTAGAAACACTGCTGGGTCAAAGGGTATGCACAGTTTGACAACTTTTTGGGCATAGTTCCAAGTTGCTCTCCAGAATGGTTGGATCCTTTCACAGTTCCACCAACAATGTATCAGTGTCCCAGTTTTCCCACATCCCCTCCAACATTCATCGTTATCTTTTCCTGTCATTTTAGCCAATCTGACAGGTGTGTAGTGGTATCTCAGAGTTGTCTTAATTTGCATTTCTCTGATCAATAGTGATTTGGAGCAACTTTTCATATGACTAGAGATGGTTTTAATTTCATCATCTGAAAATTGTCTGTTCATATCCCTTGACCACTTATCTATTGAAGAGTGGCTTGAATTCTTATATATATGAGACAATTCTCTATAAATTTTAGAAATGAGGCCTTTATCAGAACCATTAAATGTAAAGATGATTTCCCAATTTGATGCTTCCCTCCTAATCTTGTCTGCATTTGTTTTGTTTGTACAGAAACTTTTTAACTTAAAATAATCAAAATTATCCATCTGGTGTTCAATTAGGAGTTCCAGGTCTTCTTTGGACATAAATTTATTCCCTCTCCACAGGTCTGAGAGATAAATTATATTACGTTCCTCTAACTTGCTTACAAAGTCCCTCTTTATATCTAGATCATGAACCCATTTAGATCTTATCTTGGTATGTGGTGTTAGGTATGGATCAAGCCCTAATTTCTTCAACACTAGTTTCCAATTTTCCCAGCAGTTTTTGCCAAATAGTGAGTATTTATCCCAAAAGCTGGGGTCTTTGGGTTTATCGAACACTAGATTGTTAAGGTTATTGCCTAGGTTGTCCTGATAACCTATCCTGTGCCGCAAATTGTACTTTTTAAGAAGTTCCTCTCGTCAGTGAATGTCTGTGCCTCTTTTACCATTTGGTTTATTTTGTTTTTTAAAGCTTTGTTTTCTTCAGTACTTTTGATGTCTTCTTTACCAAGCTGTTTGTTCTTTTTTCATGATTTTCTTGCATCACTCCCATTTCTTTTCCTCTCCCTCTCTTAACTTGATTTTTCAAATTCTTTTTTGAGCTCTTCCATGGACTGAGACAAATCCACATTTTTCTTTGAGGCTTATCAAGTAGATGCTTTGATTTTGTTGTCTTCTTCTGAGTTTGTGCTTTGATCTTCCCTAATACTATAGTAACTTTCTGTGGTCTGGTTCTTTTTTTTTAATTGTTGTTGTTTGCTCATTTTCCCAGCCAATTTCTTGGCTTTGAACTTTATGTTAAAATTTGGACTATGCTCCTGTGGTGAAAGAGGCACTATCCCAAGCTTCAAGTTTTTCATGCTGCTATTTCCAGAGCTAATTCTTGGGGTTCTCAGCTCTTCCAAATTGGTATGATTTAGTGAGAGTTGTGTTTACTATTCTCCTGGCCTGCACTCTCGTCTGTGAGTGACCATAAGCTCTCTTTCCACCCTGGAACTATAATGAAGGTCCCTGTTCCTGCTAATGTTCCTTTTCACTGTGGGATGCAACCCAGAATCATTTATGGGCAACGTAACAGTCTTACTCTTAATGCCACCATAGGGTTCCCTGTAATATTCTGACCACTTGTCCAACCCTTAACTATATGTGGGCTGAAAGTTTTTAGAAGCCACTGCTGCACACTGATCCAGTAATTCCCAAGGCCCACTGATGGCTTGCCAGGCATGGTCTGTACTGGACTATGCTCCACTCACACCTCAGTGTGACAGACCTTTTTTTCCCAACTTTCCAAGTTGTCTTGGGCTGGAAAATTATTTCACTTCATCCTTGTGTTGGTTCTGTTGTTCCAGAATTCATTTTGAGGCATTATTTTAAGGTTGTTTGTAGGTAAATTTGTGAGAGCTCAGGCAAATCTGTGCTTTTACTCCAACACCTTACCTCAGTTTCCTTCTGGCTGATTGTTAATGGGAAACACTCAAGTTAAGTAATGTTCATGAACTACAAGAAGATGGTCACCTACAAGGTTACTCCTAGACCATTTAGGATAGTAGTCACCACTAAATCTATTTATGCCTATGCATGTTGGGGGAGTGAATCCAAAAGTAATGCCACAGACAAAAGCAGACTCTGACTTCAAGGAAATAGAGTTTTACTTTGGAAGATAATATGTACATATCTAGATAGATAGAAAGTGATTGGGAAGAAGGCACTTGTATCGGGGAGCTTGGACTGGGGAGTAGACAAGGAAAGGCCTCATGTATAAGGCGGTGTTTGAGTTAAGTCTTGAAGGAAACCAGGGATTCAAAAAGACAGAGATAGGATGGAGGTGTTCTAGCCATTAAAACTGTTTTCTTAAAGATCACCAATATCATACTGATCAACAAGTCTATTGGTCTCTTTTTTCTCAATCCTAATTCTCTCTGACCACTGTTATCACTGTAGAATATTATTAAATAATTAAATCTTTGGTATTTACTTGAATCTACTTTAAAAATGTTCAGTGACTCCTTTTTGTTTCCCAAGGAAAATCCTCTTTAACCTGGTACTACCTTACATCTCCAGCTTTATCTCAGATTATTTCCCTCCCCGAACTTTGACCAAACTAGACAACTTCCCTCCCTACCCCAAACAATGAATTGCATTCTTCTGCTTCTATGGGGATCTCCTTTCAATCTATAGTCTGAAAGCCTTGGTCCACATCTGGATTCTTAAAAAGTTACCATGCCTCAGTTTGTTCATTTGTAAATGAAGGGGCTGAACTACATGATCCTTGAGGTGACTTCCACGGCTAAATTTATGAGCCTATAAGAATTTACTCATGTTATTCTCTATCACAGTTAGGTGGCACAGTGGATAGAGTGCCAGGCCTGGAGTCAGAAAAACTCATCGTTGAGTTCAGATCCAGTCTCAGACACTAGCTGTGTGACCCTGGGCAAGTACTTATCCCTGTTTGCCTCTGTTTCCTCTGGAGAAGAAAATGGAAAACCACTCCAGTATCTTTGCTAAGAAAACCCCTAATGGGATCATGTACAGACATGCCTGAAAAATGACTAAAAAAACAGGATGACATCATCCTGTCTTGTACCGTATCTACTGAAATCCTGGAACCTATTCTTTTAAACTCAACTGCCTGAAACTGGCTTTCCTTTGGCAAGTTTTTTTCTTATTGCCTATCTATTTTCCCCAGCCTACAGCCCCAACCCAACTGGTAACAAACTTTTTATATGTGTGTGCATATATAAATATATGCCATACATATATGTTGTATTTTGCGATGTTTTAACGTACCTAATCAAGATCACATATGCTTTGTAGCTAGATATCTTGGATGGTATTCTGTTAGAAGACCCTCAAGCTCCCTGAAGCCAAAATCATCTTATCTAAATTTTCTCCCAGTGCCTATCAAATATTGTGAAAACAGTAGGTGCTCAATTTGTTATTATTGTATTTTGACAACCAACTACTCCCTTCATTTTCTAATCTCTGTTCCCTGGGTTTCCATACTTGGATCCTTCTTGTCATTTCAAACTCAACATGTCTGCAATGAAACGCATTATCTTCTCTCCTGTCTCTCCTGACTTCCCCAATTTTGTTGAGGATGTACCTTTGCCCCAGTCACTCAGCTTAGAAACAACCTCCATTTTATGTGCTTATCTCTTCACCCACTCATCAAACTTCCATTCCACCTACTCTTCTTTGTGTGAGAAGTCATGCATCCATATTCATTTGCATTGGTGAGTTTTCCTGTGCATTAAAGTTTTTTGTAGGGATGTGTTTTATGCATATGAATCTGCACACTGACAGGTGTGTCTGTGTTTGGGTGGGTACTTCTGTGGGTTTGCATAACAGTGGGTGGGACCAGGCTTTGTGCCACACGTGTTTTCTAAGTCAGAGGTTCTCAAATTGGGCTAGCATATCTTTACCCTTTGCTCCCTTCTCCTCCTGAGACACTGAGGCTCAGGGTGTGGTGCAGAGAACACTGGAATTAGAATCCGGAAATGGTTCAAATGCCACTTACTAGTTATGTGACTCAAGCTAAATCCCTTTATCTTTCTGCGTGTTAGTTCTCATCTATACATTGAAGTTAATAATAAGGTCAACCTTATTAAAAAGTTACCATGCCTCAGTTTGCTGTAAAGATCAAATGAGAAACTGGATGCCCAAACTTTGCAAACTCAAAAGTACTATAAAAATGTGTTATTTCTCTCTCGAGTAACCCATACTAGTTTCTTCTCAGTAGCTACTTTCTTTTTCTTTTTCTTTTCTTTTTTCTTTTTTTTGCTGAGGCAATTGGGGTTAAGTGACTTGCCCAGGGTCACACAGTAGCTACTTTCTTTACTGACAACATTCATCTCCACAGAGCAGGAGAAATGGAGATGGGATAGAGAACAAGGTAATTAAAAAAAAAAGTTTTTGAGTCAGTAGCCTAAGAGATTTGTTGTTTTTCAGCCATATCTCTTTGTGACACCATTTGGGGTATTCTTGGCAAAGACACTAAAGAGGTTTGCCATTTCCTTTTCCAGCTCATTTTACAGATGAATTAACTGAAGCAGAGTGAAGGGAGTTGCCCAAGGTCACACAGCTAGGAAGTATCTGAGGCTAGACATGAACAAATGCCCAGTGCTCTATCCACTGTGCCACCTAGCTAACCCTAAGAGATTGTTCCCAATCAAAAGCAGGAGTCTGTGTAATGAAGACAAATGAAAACTAGCCAAAAGGGAGTAACTGAATTGTAGCAGAATTTCCTGATCTAACAAGGACAATTTCTCTCCAGTACCAAGCGTTTCACAATGAATTCATGAAGAATGACACAGACCAGACTTGGCAATGGTCACCAATTACCAAGTTAAAAGGACCGATGATGCCATCTTGCATCTATAGCCATCTCTATTTTCACAGGTACATGTATAGGGCCTAGAACAGTTGCCCTCTGCCCCCCTCCACCTACTCAAATCCTTTAAGGACTAGTTCAAGTCCTACCTACTTCACAAAGCTTCCCCTGACTATTCCAAGGCATACATTTATGAATTCTTATAGTAGAATCTGTATTATACAATCTTGCAACTAAAGCAATGGTTTGCATTTTTTTCTTGCTGTTTCATGTATGTGATTTATTTCGCCAATCAGACCGTAAG
Organism: Myrmecobius fasciatus; assembly: GCA_023553655.1. NCBI lineage: Eukaryota > Metazoa > Chordata > Mammalia > Dasyuromorphia > Myrmecobiidae > Myrmecobius > Myrmecobius fasciatus. The sequence goes on from JAJPUD010006169.1 coordinate 55,910, forward strand.
CTCCTCTACTGCAGGAATCAGTCCTTATACTTCTTTTGCATCACTTACGACATTTAACAAAGTGCTGAGCATTCAATATGGACTGATGGATTGATTGATGAAGGCAGGTGCTCAATAACCTGACTTTTTGCATAGATTGGCACTTTAGCTGCTCTCTACATATTTGGCAAATTAATATGAATGGCTTTTGCTCTGAATACATTTTTTAACTTCCCAGAAAAACAAGTCGACCTTTATTAAGAAAGTGCACAGGGGCAGCTAGGTGGCACAGTGGATAGAGCACCAGCCCTGAAGTCAGGAGGACCTGAGTTCAAATGTGATCTTACACACTTCCTAGTGTGTGACCCTGGGCAAGCCACTTAACCCCAACTGCCTCAGCGAAAAGCAAAAAAAAAAAAAAAGCTTACAGCAAGGTAAAGAAAAATCAAGAATTTTTAAAAATCAGATTAAATGTTTTTGCTAAAATTTACTTTCTGCAAACAAATCAACATTTGTAAAATAGTTTCAAGATGCTAAGGACCAAAAACATCACTCATCTAGATGACTTCCAACCCGAAAACATTTTAGACAATTTAGTCATTTCACTTTTTAATAAAAGTTTTCTCACTAGTTTAGTCATGACTATTCTTACTGATTGTTCCATGTCATTTTGGAATCCATAACTGCTAAAGAAGACAAGCTGACTATATCTTAGACATACAACTAGAAGAGAGGCTTGGTACCAAGAGACAGGACTAGAAAGAGTCTGCCTGGTTCCCGGGGAGCAGAGATAGTAACACTGCGTGTAAGCTCTAGATACCATAAGCATTAGCTCAATCTGAGGATCTCTAGATAAGTTTTCCTTAAGTGGAATAAGCAGCTGACTTCAGAGGCGCTGACTTTCCCCAACAATGAAGATTTCCAAAAAGATGTTGGCAGGATGATTCAACCAATTAATCAATCAATTAAATACTTATTATTTACAGCCTGGCACTGTAAAGAGGGTTGTGGATACTGAAAAATGGCAAAGAACAGCCTCTGCTCTTTTTTTGAGGTTTTTTTTTTGAGGGGGTAGAGGAAAGAGGAACCACGGGAAATTTGAGGGAGGATGAGAAGGTTTGGAATTGCCAAAGTAGAGACTGAGATAGTGAATTGACAAGGGAGGCAAGGTAGGATTTCCTAGTGGTTGGGATTGTAGACCATCAATTTTTTATTGGACCTCACCAAAACCATTGTGTGATTTTCTTTCCATAAAAATTCAGCAGCACATGAATGGTAGGGGTTAGTCAAAGCTGAGGCTTACCTGAGTATAATCAGCAGGGCCATGTGGCCATGGGATACACGGCATCCCAGGTAGGAGTCCAGCAGCTCTAACCTCCCCCTAGCTGGTGGCAGTTCTTTCTTGGTCATTCCCAGAAAAGAAAAAGCTTGAGTTTCTCCACTAGAGGATCTTGTATGTACACACAATTCTGGCGCTATATGCAACTAAAAGAAACAAATAAACAGGGACTTCACCCACTGTATCCCCGAAGTGATTTCTTCTTAGAAGCTTGCTGAAGGCTTTGAACAGATTTCCTGTGCAAGGTTACTCCAGTTTATCCAATGGCTTCCAAGACAGTTAAACTGATCAATAGAAGAGAGAGACAGAGCATTTATTAAGCACTTACTATGCCAGACACTAAGTTTAATTAATGGAGATTCAAAGAAAGGTAAAACCACTGTTCCTGCCCTCAAAATGCCAGGCCAAGGACTTTATACCATTTTTTCCTAGGCAATAGTGAGCCACTGATGATTTCTGAGTAGACTTCTGACACAATCAGAGCAGTACATTAGTAATATTATATGGGTATCAGTGTGAAGAATGGACTAGAGAGAGATAAGATTGGAGGTAGGGAGACCAATGAGGAGAGAATAATTCAGTTAAAAGGTGATGAGGGTTTAAATGATATGAATGATGAGATTGGAAAAGGTGAATGTTGTTGGAATATTGTTGGAATCAGAATTGAGAGAATTTGGCAATCAATTAATTGTGGTGGCTAAGGCACTAAGTGAAAAGAGTGAAAGACCACAGTGCCTTGGCTCTACATAGTGCTCTAACATGAGCAAAGTTCTTTCAGCACAATTTCTCATTTAAACCCCTTCATAATCTAAAGAGAAAGGATGCTGCAGATAGTTCTATTCCCCTTTTGAAGAAAAAGACAACTCAGACCTAGAGAGGTGAAATGAGCTGCCCAAGCTTACAATGATTAAATGCTGGAGGTTAAGAGTCAAATGCAGAAAAAAGAGTCCAAGGAGAACACTCTATTCATTTCGAATCTGAGTGATTGGGAAACCAGTGGTACCATCAACTGAAATAGATAAGATACAGGGAGAGGTTTCGACATGTAGAAGTTTTGGATGAATTCGATCTGGGGCATATTGAGATCGAGGGGCATTCTAGATGAAAATAGCAGCTGTCTGTTAGAGAAAGGAGCCTAAGGCTCTGGAGGCACAGCAGGATGGTAAATATTGACTTGGGCAGCATCCATGTAAAGGTGCTAAATGTAGGCAGGAGAGTAGATGAGACTGCCAAAGGAGAGAATATGGAGAGCTGAATTAGGAAGAGTTCCGAAGTTATGAAGAATTCTGGATTAAGCAAAGTTTGGGAAGCTGCTCTGACCATTAATCAAACATGATACATGATAATGTTTCTATGCACAAAATGTTTTCCGAGGCAGTGATCATAGAACCCAAACCACAGACTATCAGACACAAAAAGGAATTTAGATGATCTACTCCAAGTAAGTGAGGAGTTTGGGGGACACAATCTGTTTTTTTTTTGAGGCAGTGATCATAGAACCCAAACCACAGACTATCAGACACAAAAGGGAACTAAGTGAGGAGTTTGGAGGATGCAATCTATTTTCAAATTCAGATTGTCCCAAGAATTTCACATGAAATGCTAGCACTTGATGGGGACACTTTTCAGATGAGGAAACTGAGATCCAAGGAAAGACGTGATAGGCAAAGTCATACAGCTAGTTGGTGAGAGTCAGGGCTAATTCAGTACCAAGGTGTCCTATATTTCCAATATAAGGATGTATAATCATAATTGCTCTTTGAAATAAGGACACTGAGTGGATGATCAACATGGTGGTAAGAATGTTGGGAGGGGAAACCACCTATGCCAGGAGGAGCAAGAGAGGAGGAAGGTGTGAGGAAGCTCTTAGCACAGTGTCTCAAAGTAGTGGCGCTTCATAAAATGATTGCTGTGGGCAAGGGAAGGAGACCAAAGGCTATCAGCCAGTTTTGTGGGATTACAAGTAGATGGGAAGTGGAGTGTTGGTTTCTGTATAGGAAACCAGGAGTGTGGAG
>JAJPUD010006169.1:72939-88476 GCA_023553655.1 Myrmecobius fasciatus
TTTTTCTATTTTATGCAAATAAGCATCTAGAGATATAAAATTTCCCCTTATTACCGCTTTGGCTGTATCCCACAAATTTTGGTATGTGGTCTCATTATTGTCATTCTCTTGAATGAAATTAGTAATTGTGTCTGTAATTTGCTGTTTCACCCATTCATTCTTTAGGATAAAATTATTTAGTTTCCAATTGCTTTTTGGTCTATTTTCTCCTGGCCTTATATTTGTGCAATTCTTCTAAATGTATTTCCAGATTCATCATGCTGCCCAAGAAAAATCATGATCATAGGTCTTGAGGGCTGAGAGTGGCCATAGCAATCGCCTCATCGCTTCCTTTTCCTTAACAAAAAGGGAAAGTGAGGCCTGATAAGAAGCAGAACTGAGACTAGGATTTCAGAGCCCAAGCCCTGCCCATCTTCCCAAGGCTTGGCTGCCCTCAATGACCCCCTCAGCCAGGCTCCCCCAGTGCAGCTAAGAACATTAATGGAGAGGCAGAAAGTACACAGTGTAATGGGCCTTGAACATGCAGCCCAGCAGAGGCACCAGGTGCCAAGGGTGTAAGGACCCACCAGATGAGGAAATGTCCACTTTAACTAAATCGTTAGCAAAGGTGGACTTCAGAGTTAGCTAGGTTGCCCAGTGGTTGGAGTGCCTGGTGTGGAGTTAATCCAGCTTCAGCACTTGGCCATGGTACTCCGGGACTCCACCTGTTTGCCTTTATCCACTGCCAAACCATGCCAGTGTCTTTGCCAAGACAGCCCTGAGACTGGCCCTGGCGTGCTGTGGTCCACAGTTGCCAGTCAGGCACGAGGGAACAACAAAACATATATTGAAGGATTTTCTTACAGTCATTGTCCCAAGAGCTGGAAGGGACCCCGTCTCTGCCACACACCCCCCCAAACATCACCACCTCTCATTTCAGCAAATGGGAAAACCAAAGCCTAGGGGTCTTGCATAAGATGTAGCCGGCAGGGGCAGGATCCCTTTCCTTTCTCTGTGATCTCCACTGCAAGCACACAGCTCTCCTAACATCTGAGGACTTAGGTTGAGTCCAATGTCATTTCCACGTCTCCCAGGGAAAGCATAGAAGGACTTTGAAAGAAGAGCAGGAGCATGATTACTGACTTGCTCATTATCAGAACCTGGTTCCCTTCTGGTAAATCTCAGCCAGCTCCCACTTGGGTCTCAGGTCAGACGTGCTTGTCCGGCGTGTGCCAAGGGGAAGAAGGAGAAGGAGCCTCCCTTTCTGTTCTGCACTTAGATGAGCTGGGATCACAATGGCTCTTCTTTGTAATCTGTGGTAGAAAAAAGAAGTCGGATGCAATTGTGGTTTCCAGGAAGTTCTGGAAGGAAACCAAACAACCTCCCCCCCCCTCCCATAGACTGAGTCTCTTCCTTCTAATGTATCAAGTGAAATGTGCTCAGAAGGCTCAGAAAAGTCAGTCAATCTGTGAGCCTTTCTTGAGAGCCTTCTCTAGGTCTGTTCCTAGGACCCGAAAGCGCATCTTTCTCTGAGCAGACACTTAATGCCTTGGTGCAATTCAACAAACTGACAAGAATTGGATCTTGCAGCCCCTAAGATGCTGCCGCAGTTGGGAGCTGTCCAGTTTCCTGGCTTCTCCCTGTTTTATAGACAAGTAATTTCCTCAGTTTCCTCCTCTCCCAGATAAGGAGATTAAACTACACCATTTCTAAGCCCCTTTTCAACTGTGTGATTCAGTGACCCAACTGTACCCTTTGTTACTTCATTTTTGGAACTTCTTGGGAGCACGACCTTCCTGTTCAAATCCCTCAAGTAACCCGAGTTCCCCTCCTTGTTTCAGCATGACTGATACAGCTTGTGTCCATTTTGTACTGATTCGCTTTCTGATCATCAGCTTCATGCCCTATCAAAAAGGGAGATAGTTGAAGCTCCTGGTGAAGTAACTCAGAAACAAGCTGGAGGAGGCGTGATTGGAGCCAGTTTCGTGGAGGTGGCTGATGCTACCCAGTCTGTGACTTTTGTTGGGCTACATCACTAAGGGGAGTTTTTCCTAACCTTGGGGGTCTTCATGTCTTCCTGCCTTTGGACACAGAGGCCAGCATCTGTAGGATTTAAATGACATAGAAGTGTTAGCTCTTATTATGACAAGAACCTGCAGCTTTCTGCTCATTGAGCACAGCCTCAAGCGGGAGGCTCATTGTCACCTTTGGGCATGTCCTGGGCCTCTGTGGTTGTCAATCTGATGAAATATAGGGACCCTTCCTCAGAATCACCTTTTTAAATTCATAAAATACCAACTCAAGTCCGGCTATCAAAAGTTAAAAGATCAAAAAACTCATAGGTTCAGGGTGAAGAAACCCTAATGGAAAAATAAGCAATGATGGAGAGAAGTGAAGGTTGGATATGATGACTGACTTTATGAAAATCACTGACCCTCGAGCTGGGAGGGATACCCTCTCCCTCAACATCCTCATTTTTGGCAACAAGAAAACCAAAGTCCACAGATCTTGCATAAGATCGCAGAAGACGGCCATGGTTCCTTTCCCCCCTCTATGTGCCAGTTACTCTGTGTTCCATTCTTCTACCCCCCACCTCTCCTGTGTAGGGACCTAAAAGAATACATATCTTCTGTGAGCAAAGCCGGGAGCCAACCCTTTCTTCCAGCTTTCCTCATCAGAGAGCTTCGGTTGGATGCTTGACGTCCATTGCATCGCATAGAGGATGTCTAAAGACCATTTTGCTGTCACCTGAGGGGCTTTGAGGCAACATCTCATCCCTTCCCCATGCACTGGTTCTTTCTCCTCTTCAGTACTTGAAATCCAAGTTCTCTTCCTCTTTTTTTCCGAATGGGAATCTTTTTCTTTCCATCCCCCAGACACAAGATTCTTCAATTTTCCGTCTTTGGCTCTCTCCTTCTTTGATTTTCTCCATTCCTTCATCCTGTTAGTAAGTATTTCTCGAGGCCCTTCCATGGGCCAGGTATTGTGCTGATCATCACTTCCTGGCACCACTGTTGGGGTGGGAGAAATGGCTGGAGTTGGGCATGTGGTGGTTAGGAGGAGAGTGGGGACCCTGAACTGAGGAAGTGATTGTGAGCAGCTCCCTGAGGCTCAGGAGGTGGCAACTGTTTCCCGACGACTCACAGAGGGGAATCTGCCGGAATTCCATTCTCCAGTAAAATGACTCAGTTTACTTTGTTGGCTGCTTCTTGTCCCTCTCAGCAGAAGCTGTTGATCAACTTTCTGCTTTCCCTGCCTCCCCATCTCTACCCTCTCTACTCCATCCTACAGTACTGCAGTGCAAATCTTCCTAAATTATCTCCCTCATCCTTTATTTTCCTGTCTCATCCAGGACTCCCCCACTGCCTTCAGAATATAGGTCAGATCCCCCCTCCCAAATGCTGACCACCTACTGGCTCCGCAGCAGGCAAGTCAGCCTAGCTGAGCAATAAAAGAAAGACAGGAGGCAGTGCATGCTGGGCAGTTCCCCACCTGTATCTCCTCTGCCCTCAAGGCCCAAAGGCAATATGCCATCCTGCTGGGAAGATTCCCGTTCCCCACTCCCCTCGCTTCCTAGCTCGGCCCCTGAGGCCGCCATCCAGGAAATCACTTTCTGGCCATTTGAGACTTGGCCATGGATCGAGGGACTCTCCATCACATACGAATGTGGCTCCGTCAGTAGGAATGACATTTCCAATGATTTGTGACCATTTCCTCTACCCCAAGAACCACAAGGCCTTTCTACCTGGCAGCTGAAACCTGCTGCACGTGCTGCCTTTTCCTTTAGAACATGAGCTCCTTAACAACAAGGAACTGTCTCTTTTAGGGGTTTTAGAAATTTGTCTTCCCAGGGTAGGTTTTCCCTTCATTTTTGCCACCATACAAGTGGCCTCCTCCACCTGCAGTGAGCCTTCTTCCCATCTTGGTTGAGCTCCTTTCTATGTTATGACACTAACAGTCTCCTCTGTTTGATGGCGATTTGGGTCCTATTTCTCTACCCACTAGATGGGCAGTTGCTTTAGAACAAGGGCTATGTCCTAGTTCTTCTGGTATCCTTCCCTATGCCTATTCTTCTTTGCAAACTGCCTTGTTCAAGGTAAGTGCACCAGAAATATTCCTCAATGCCATATTGATTGACTAATTAATTCAAATAAATCCATTAATGGAAAATTAATTCATCCACATAATATTCATTAATTGGTTATTAATCCATTAAGTAATTGAAATAATATTCATTAATGGCATCATTGAAGTCTTTATAAATGTGCATTGCTACTTGCTTCTTAATGTGGCGTGTTATTTTTTTTTTAATTTTGCAGGTGAAGTGTATAGATGTCATTAACACATATATTACTCGAATAAAGGAAGTGAACCCGATGATCAATGCCATTGTCAAGGATCGGTGAGTCAGAGTCCCTGACCAGCCTTTGTAGTTACTCAGAAGCAGGCAAGAATTTCCTGCAAGGCAGAGGAAACTGCAATTCTTTCCAACATTTGTCACCTCTTTTAGTGACAATTATTAGGAAATGACATTTCCCACCTCCATGTCCCTTGAGAAAAGGCTGGGACCCGTGAGGTTCTAGATGGTTTAGTTTCCTTGTCTGTGGCGGCTCCCTCTTGATCGGTTGTCTTCAGCAACATTTGATAGCATAGCTAACGGCTAGAAAAAAATGCCCTGGCAAGCAGGAGGCAGAAGGCAAGCCTGCTAGGAAGGGAACTTGGCTTGCCCACCTTGGACTCCTTTCCACTGAAAAACCCAGATATTAGCAAATCTTCTCTGGATTGTCTTTCTGTGACTCCTAAGTCGCAAGTGAGCTCAATGATCCTTTCATGATTAAAACTCCAATTGCTTCTCACAAGAGTAGAGTATTTCCACTCCTTGACTGAAGACCCATATACCAAGATACTGCCAAACCATCATTGCAGGCATTTGAGATGGACCCTTTGTGCTGCCAGGGAAATCATGGCTTCCTTGGGCTAGCAGAGTCTGGTTCAGATCCTCACAGTAGATGTCCTTTTGCCTACAAGTTTCATATTTTTATGCTTTTCTCTTAAATAAAAGTTTTTGTTCTTCCTCCCTAGATTTGAAGCAGCTCAGCAAGAAGCTTTGGATGTAGATAGAAGGCTTTTGGAGGAAGAAGAAGATGAAGCAACACTAGAAAAAAAATGGCCCTTCTTGGGGGTCCCTTTGACTGTCAAGGAAGCTTTTGAATTGCATGGTAGCCTTTCTCTCTGTCTGTCTGTCTGTCTGTCTCTGTCTCTTTTTGCTGAGACAGTTGGGGTTCAGTGACTTGTGCAGTGTCACACAGCTGGGAAGCACTCAGTTGCTGAGAGTGGGTTTGAAGTTAGGTTCTCTTGACTCCAAGCCCATTGGCCAATCCCCTGCTCCATCTAGTTGCCTTAGCCTTTCGTTTTCTCAAGGGGTATTGGGACCGACCTGAGGGGTGAGATCTATTTCCCTCCAGCAGAAAGGACAAACATTTGTCAAGTGCCTACTGTGTGCCAGCCTTACGACTCAGTGAATGGCAAATAAGGCAATTTAGGGGGGTGGGGACTGGGAAGGAAGGAATCAGTGCTGGCCTCCTCTAGGAGTCAGCTGCAGGGAAGCCAGAGTGAGTGGGGTATACACTGTGCCTCCAACATGCCCGAGGAAAAGGAAGGTTTGGAGGTGCCCATTCACTTAATGGCTTGGGTTCCATTACATTTCCTAGTTTATTTATTCACATTTAATCAGGCTGCTCTGATTTCTTTTAGGGCTCTGAGCATGTGGGCCAGCTGGGATCATTAGACCAACGTAATAAAAATCAATCCTATATATCATATACAATTACATCATGCATTGTGTTTAGTAGTGAATCACACGATTAATCATAAATCTTTTTATTGTATTAATTAATCATATATACAATTATGTTACATATTACATTAAATTTATTAGTCAATTCCATGATTAATCATACAATTACTTATTGTGTAATTGTTATGTTCGGTTTATATTCTAGTAAGATGTTATAAGGAATACATGGTTCTGTAATTAGCATAATGTGATATTATTATTTCTCAGTATTGATTAGAGCATGAAAACACAACCCTAAGAAGCAAAGTCATTTTGTCCTGCCTTTGTCCTAGGAATGCCCAATTCTTCCGGGCTGGTGAACCGTCGGAACGTCGTCTCCCAAACGGATGCCGCGGTCGTAGCATTGCTAAAGGAAGCTGGCGCTATTCCCCTTGGAGTGACCAATTGCAGCGAGCTTTGCATGTGGTATGAGTCCAGCAACAAGGTTTATGGCAGAACCAACAACCCATATGATGTGCAGTGCATCGTCGGTGGTAGTTCAGGTGAGTTTCCTGTTTGAGGTTGCAGGGAGGAACTGGCGTGGGGAAACTCTATGGTGAAGTAAGCATTGATCATGTGCCTCCAATGTGCCAGTCACAGGGTACAAACGAGAAGCAGAAAGACCTTCCCTGCCCCAAGGAGCTTGTGATCCAATGGAGCTGACAAATGGGCCTGACTGCCCAATGGTTCTGCCTTGTAAGCTAGTAGATAAAGCCACGTTTTCTTTAGGAAAATCTTTTCAATACCAACCTAAACTTTGAAAAGAGACCACTGCAGGATAGCTGTTTCTTTGTTTCTTTGTTTATCTGTCTGTTTATTTATTTTTGCAAAAGCTTTCTAACTTTAGGATGAGATTAAGGCAGGAGGTATTAGCTCCCTATGGTGTATCTAGGACTGTGGTTTCCTTTATTGAAAAAAAAATCACTGTTATATTTTGTTATTATACTGCCTTCCTTTTTAACTTAACGTTATTCTTAATTTTATTTTTTTCTGGCTTTAGCAAAGACAAAGTGTACATTTTCATACATAAAGTAGAACAAAACTAGAGAATCATTTGTGAAAACTAGAGTCTCTCTTACTTTCATTTGCTTTAAAAATGTGTCTAATCAAGTCAGAGGGTAGCTAGGTCATGTAGTGGATAGAGCACTAGCACTGGAGTCAAGAACACCTGAATACAAATCCAGCCTCAGAAACTTGACAATTTCTAGCTGTGTCACCCTGGACAAGTCACTTAACCCTGATTGCCTCACCACAAAAACAAAAAAGAAAAACTCCATAGATAATTCACCATGCTACTTGTTGCCTTTTATTTTTTCCATTAAGAAGCATTGATATGTAATTATTTCATTGATATACTATGTTAAATCATAGGATAGAATATAATCATGTATAATACAATATGGGATTATAGTTAATATAATAATTATATAATAAATGTATACTTAATTACACCAATTAATTAATAAATATAGTGCAAGATAAAATAATATTATGATAGAAATAATTACACGCAATTATAAAATGGTATGGTTGATCATGTAACTTAGTAATAACAAATTGGAAACAATTACATGTTGCCTACAATTGTGTAACTAACACAATAAAATGAATGATGCATTATGTATATTATATAATTGTACTGTTATAATAATGTAATAATTGCAATGAATTTAATATTATCATAAGTTCATAATTATTTTGCATTTGCTTATTTTCATGATTTTTAAATGAGTTACAAGAAAGAATTTTGTGATTAATCACATATTTTAATAATAAATTAGGTGCATAATAAAGCTAATTACATACAATGATATAGGTTAATGAATAATTTTGTGAATAATCATGTGATTTAATAATAAAAACAGTCTAGTGTCATGGTACATTTGATGATAATCACATATTGCATGTAGTATGATAGTACTACTTTATCATTTAATAAGATAGATAATTAATAAATGATAGCACAATTGATATATAATCCAATTACTAACATAATTGTATAATAATGTGTTTCATTATATATTTAATCCTATATCAATTGTACAATCAATACAGACACATAATTAACACGACCATAATATATTATTCATACTATAAAATCATGCTTTACAAATGATATAACAGTGTAACATAATTCTAACAATTACACAATTGATAATTGTATGAAAATATAGTTTGTTAATAAATTAAACACAATATATAATACAATTATATGTTATTTATTATTGATTAATACAACATCCAAAACACTATGTATATTACAGAATTACATGCTGCAATGACAAGTATTATAATTATCATAAAATATTATATAATTAACCATATAATCTTTTATTATTATATTATATGCTTGATATTAATAGTAATTCATCATTAAATTGATCCCATTTAATAATAAATTGTATTATTCATCATCTAATTTAATATAATTGCATGATTGATTATGATATGACTATTGAGAGGATAAGTATACAATGCAATCATTGTAATTAATATCATTTCATAAGTAATGCATCATTACTCATATAAAGTTAAATAAGGAATTAACTATATAACATGACAATATTGACCACATGTAATTGTATAAATTAATACATGATTGTATAATCTTGAATATCATTTAATATTATATAATGGATTATATATAATCAATGCAAAATGTAATTGACACAATATAGTATAACATGCATGATGTATAAACATATATAACATATAAAATGACAATTGTATAATATGATGAAAATTATTAATAGAATATAATTGTATAGATAATAAATGACTCATTGTTAATGTATTTCATGAATAATAAATTAAAGATGCTACATAATAGAATTGTACAACTGGTTATATATAATTATATTTAATCCTAATGAATATAAACATGAGATTAATAATATGTACATGATTGCAATGAATATAATTTAATTACATGGTTAATAAATACTGTATAATTAATCATTTAAATTTAAATAGCAAATTAAGTACATAACCTAATAATAAGAATTACTATATATGCATATTATGCATATAAGTAAATAAAAATTTAATGGTAGCACATGTTATATAATATTTTAACACATTAATGTTACTAAAATATATTAATATAATAATATAATCTATTACATGAAATAAATGCACATATGCAATTGATACAATATCATATAACATGCATATGTTATCTAAAAGTGGAAATTATATATGATGAAAATAATGTAATATAATTGTATGGATAATGAACAACTGATTATTAATGCATTTCATAAATTCAATATACTATATAATAGAATTGTACAAATGATTTTATAATTATATGTGATTTTTTCTAGCCATATATAATTAATATGAATATATGTTATATAATATGAATAATACGTTATGAACATTGCATAGTTTGCTATTATATAGCATGATAATATGATTGGAATTTTATAAGAATTGTATAATTGATCATATAATTTAATGCTGAAAATTTTAAAATTTAGCAGCCAATAATTAAATGATTAGTTGTATGTAACTGTATAACCAATAATGATGGACTAATATAATATAATGATATTATCTGCCATAATAATATGTAATAATATTTTAATATAATATCAATGTAGTTCAGTACTTGTATCACTAATATGTAATTGTATAATTGATTATACAATTTCATAACAGTGATAAAATCAATATACTCTAATCATAGCCTCCCAATTGGTCACACATAATTCTATTTGCTTATGCACCTAGAGTTAATACAACTATTTTTATTAGTCATACTATTATTATTTGTATGATTAATATATTAATCACTAATTGTATAGCTACTCTTGTTATTCAATAATGATTTGGCATGACATAAACCAAACAGCGGGTTTTTTGGTTTAGTTTTAGAAATAATAGGGAGCCGCTGGAGATATAACACATAATATATTTAATATAATAAAATCAACCCCACAATTTTATAATTAAACAAATATTTAATAATGATAGTTTAAGTGCAACATAAAATAATTCTTTGATGAAATTAATCACACCCAGTTACATAATTGATACATTATTATTTACTCAATCAAATTAATCTTTTAATTTAATGATACATTAAATGCAGCCAAACATTAATTAGCTATAATTGCATGATTGATCTGTAATTATATGATTAATCAACACAACATAGTGAATGATGCACCATATTGCATATTAACTAATATCACATATTACACTAATAAAAGAATGATAATATGAGATAATGCTCAAGTAAGTTCATAAATTAGGTGTGTGATGTGTTAAATATAATAAAGCTGATCACACATGATTATATAAATTAAGAAATAATTGTATCACAATTTAGTGATGATTAAATAGAATATGATCCTATGATTGATTACATGCAATTATGTAGAAATAATATATTTATACAATTTATACAATATATTTATGTTTAGATACATTGTATTTATTATATATGTGATATATATTATATAAATATACATTATATATTTATACAATTAACTAACATAATGTAATAATGTATTCTGCATATTACATATAATGTGATATGACAACTAAATAATTGTATCACAATGTGATGATAATTAAATATATGTAATATAATATTATTGAAAATATGCAATTATGTAGAAAGAGTATATTTATGTAATTTATTTTTACAATTGTTTTATATTTAGATAAATTTTGTATATTATATATATGATGCATATTATATAAATATACAATACATATTCATGCAATTAACTAACAACATAATAATGTACCATGCATATGATATATAGTATATGACAATTATATAATAATCAGCATCAATATATTTACTTGGTTGATAAGTAATTATAATTCATTATATTCTATTTCATATTATATGTATTATAAATATATAATTTGCTACCTAACAATAATAATGAGTCACATTTATATAGTATTTACCATGTGCCAGGCACTTTACCAATGCAGTCTTACTTGTTACGGCCACTTTGGGAGGGAAGTTGCTTTCATCCTCATTTTACTGGAGTTTATTTGAAGCAAACTGGTGAGGTGACATAGCTAGGAACAATCTAAGGCTGAATTTGAACTCAGATCTTCTGGACTCCCTGCCCAGCACTCTGACAACTTTGAAAGACAAATTGATGAAATACTGATTCATGCAGTAACTATTTCTTACGGCATAATAGTATTCCATTACATTCATAAGCCATGTGTTGTTCAGCCATGTCCCAATTGGTGGGATTCTCTTTAGTTTCCAGTTCTTTGTCACTATGAAAAGAGCTGCTATAAATACTTTTGTAGCTCCCCATGATTCTTTTCCTTCTCTAACTGCTGTCTTTGAAGTGTAGGTCGTGGTATCATTAAGTCCAAGGCTATGAACCATTTACTAGCTTTGGAGGAAAAATTCCAAGTTGCTTGCCAGACTGGATGAGTCCAAAGCTCCCCTGAAAGTGTAATAATATCCCTCTTTGTCTTCCTCTTTTAACATTTGTCACTTTCCTTCTGTGTCATCTTTGGCATGGATATGAAGTAGAATCTCAAATTTACTTGGTATTTTCAAGACCACCTTACCCTTTCTGCATTGCCTTTTGACCATGCTTCTATTCTCTTTGCATTCTAAAAAGGCTTCAGTGACCTGATTTTCCTCTATCTATTCATTCGTTGATTGATCTATTTATTTAGCAATCCTATGAATAGTACTCCTTTCCCTCTCTCCCAACACTCCTCCTAAAATTAAAAAAAAAAAAAAGAAAATCACAGTCCTTTTAACAGATATACATTGTCAAAGAAACAAATACATACATTGACCATGTCCAGAAATGATGGTTTAGTCAATAAGTAGGTAGCATTAGTACTCTGTTTTCATGGTCAGGCGTGCCATTGACCAGAATTCTGGTATCATTCAGAATTGTCTTTACAGTATTGTTATGTCTCTGTGACTTGTTCTTTTGGTTCTGCTTGCTTCATTTGCATCAGTGCTTATAAGACTTCTAAGGTTTTTCTGAGACCATCTTCCTCATCATTTCCTTACAGCGGAATAGTATTCTATCACAATCATATACCAAAATTTGCTCAGCCATTCTCCAACTGATGGGCATCTCCTCAGTTTCCAATTCTTTGCTATCACAAAAGGAGCTGCTAGAAATATTTTTGTACATATCAGTCTTTTTCCTTTTGGGATACAGACCTAGTAATGGTATTACTGAGTCAAAGATTATGCATCGTTGGGTAGCCCTTTGAGCTATTCCAAATTCTTCTCCAGAATGGTTAGACTAGTTCACAACTCTACCAACAATGAATTAGTATGCCAACTGTTTCACATCTCCTCCAGAATTTGCCATTGTCCTTTTCTAACCTCTTAGCCAGTCTCACGGTTGTGAGGTGGTACCTCTGAATCGTTTTCATTTGCATTTCTCTAGTCGATAATGATTTAGAGCATTTTTTTCATATGATTATTGATGGCTTTCATTTCTTCCTCTAAAAATTGCCCATTAATATCCCTTGACCTCTTCTTTTTGTATATTTGGCCCTCTCTAATTTAGAAATGAAACTTATCAGAGAAATTTGCTGCAAAGATTTCCCCCCAATTTCCTGCTGCTCCTTGAATTTTACCTATATTCACTTTTTTTTTGCATAGAAACATTTAAAATTTTATGTCATTCAGGTTATCTATTTTACTTCCTACAAAAATCTCCATCTCTTGCTTGATCATTAATTTCTCACATGCTCCCATGATTTGCTTAAGGTATCGCCCTTTATGTGTAAATCTACCCATTTTGAGCTTATTTTGGTACATGGCGTAGCATATTGGGCTGTGCCTTATTTCTGCCAAACTGATTTCCAGTTTTCCCAGCAGTTTTTATCCCATGGTGAGTTCTTTTCCCATTGGCTGGGAACCATTGGTTTATTAAACACCAGGCTACTGTGCTCATTTTCTTCTGTACATTGGGTACCTAATCTATTCCATTTATCAGCATACCTATTTCTTTTTTTTTAATTTTTATTTTATTTGCATAACATATGTGTGGGTAATTCTTCAACAATAACCCTTACATAGCTTTCCGTTACAAATTTTTCCCCCCAACTCCCCACCCCTCCCCTAGATGGCAGGATATCCACTACATGCTAATTATGTTAAAATATTGGCAAATCGAATATATGTATACATATTTCCAAACTTATCATTGGTGTGCAAGAAAAATCTTATCTACACAAACGATATATCAGATAAAGGAAACACAATGTAAGCAAACATCTATCAAGGAGTATGAGAATGTTATGTTGTGGTCCACATTTCGCATCCCTCTCTCTGGGTGTATATGGCTTTCTTCAGTGAACAATTGGAGGTGCTTTGAAACATTTCATTGTTGAAGAGAGCCATGTCCATCAGAATTGATCGTCATACAGTACTGTTGTTGCCGTGTATAATGATCTCCTGGTTCTGCTCATTTCACTCAGCATCAGTTCATGTAAGTCTCTCCAGGCTTCTCTGAAATCATCTTGCTGGTCATTTCTTACAGAACAATAATATTCCATAACATTCATATACCATAATTTATTCAGCCATTCTCCAATTGAAGGGCATCTATTCAATTTCCAGTTTCTAGCCACTACAAAAAGGGCTGCCACAAACATTCTTGCACATGTGGGGCCTTTTCCTTCCTTTATGATTTCTTTGGGATATAAGCCCAATAGAAATGCTGCTGGGTCAAAGGGTATGCACAGTTTGATAGCTTTTTGAGCATAGCTCCAAATTGTTCTCCAGAATGGCTGTATCCGTTCACAGCTCCACCAACAATGCATCAGTGTCCCAGCCCTCCCACAACCCCTCCAACATTCATCATTAACTTTTCCTGTCATTTTAGCCAATCTGACAGGTGTGAAGTGGTATCTCAGGGTTGTCTTGATTTGCATTTCTCTGATCAATAGTGATTTGGAGCACCTTTTCATATGACTATAAATAGTTTTAATTTCATCCTCTGAAAATTGTCTGTTCATATCCTTTGACCATTTATTGATTGGAGAATGGCTTGAATTTTTATAAATATGAGACAATTCTCTATATATTTTAGAGATGAGACCTTTATCAGAACCCTTAAATGTAAAGATGATTTCCCAATTTATTGCTTCCCTCCTAATCTTGTCTGCATTGATTTTGTTTGTACAAAAACTTTTTAACTTAATATAGTCAAAGTTATCTATCTGGTTTTCAATTAAAAGTTCCAGTTCTTCTTTGGACATAAATTTATTCCATCTCCACAGGTCTGAGAGGTAAACTATATTATGTTCCTCTAACTTGTTTACAAAATCACTCTTTATATCCAGATCATGAACCCATTTAGATCTTATCTTGGTATGTGGTGTTAGATGTGGGTCAAGCCCTAATTTCTTCCACACTAGTTTCCAGTTTTCCCAGCAGTTTTTGTCAAATAGTGAATACTTATCCCAAAAGCTGGGGTCTTTGGGTTTATCAAAAACCAAATTGCTATAGTTATTGCCTAGTTTGTCTTGTGATTCTATCCTATTCCACTGATCAACTACTCTATTTCTTAGCCAGTACCAAATGGTTTTGATGACCGCTGCTTTATAATATAGTTTTAGATCTGGTACAGCAAGTCCACCATCTTCAGCCTTTTTTTTCATTAATCCCCTTGAAATTCTAGACCTTTTGTTTTTCCAAATGAACTTTGCTACTATTTTTTCTAGATCTGTAAGATAATTTCTTGGGAGTTTGATTGGTATGGCACTAAATAAGTAAATTAGTTTGGGTAGTATTGTCATTTTTATTATATTCGCTCGTCCTACCCATGAGCATTTTAAGTTTTTCCAATTGACTAGGTCTGATTTGATTTGTGTGGAAAGTGTTTTGTAATTTAGTTCATATAGTTCCTGACTATCCCTTGGCAGATAAATTCCCAAATATTTTATACTATCAACAGTTATTTTGAATGGAATTTCTTTTTGTATCTCTTGCTGCTGAACTTTATTGGTAATATTTAAAAATGCTGATGATTTATGTGGATTTATTTTGTATCCTGCCACTTTGCTAAAGGTGTGAATTGTTTCTAGTAGTTTTTTAGTTGAGTCTCTAGGATTCTCTAAGTATACCATCATGTCATCTGCAAAGAGTGATAATTTGGTTTCTTCACTACCTACTCTGATTCCTTTTATCTCTTTTTCTTCTCTTATTGCTAAAGCTAACATTTCTAATACAATATTAAATAGTAATGGTGACAGTGGCAGCCTTGTTTCACTCCTGATCTGATTGGGAATGGTTCTAGTTTGACTCCATTACATATGATGCTTGCTGAAGGTTTTAAGTAGATACTACTTATCATTTTAAGGAAAAGCCCATTTATTCCTATACTCTCCAGTGTTTTTAATAGGAATGGGTGTTGGATTTTATCAAAGGCTTTTTCTGCATCTATGGAGATAATCATATGATTTTTATTAATTTGGTTATTAATATAATTGATTATGCTAATAGTTTTCCTAATATTGAACCAGCCCTGCATTCCTGGTATAAATCCTACTTGGTCATGATGTATTATCCTGGGGATGACTTTCTGTAATCTTGTTGCTAAAATCTTATTTAAAATTTTTGCATCAATATTCATTAGGGAAATGGGTCTATAGTTTTCTTTCTCAGTTTTCTCCCTACCTGGTTTAGCTATCAGCACCATATCTGTGTCATAGAAGGAATTTGGTAGTACACCTTCTTTCCCTATTTTTTC
>JAJPUD010006169.1:93476-137117 GCA_023553655.1 Myrmecobius fasciatus
TCTTTTTCTTCTCTTATTGCTAAAGCTAACATTTCTAATACAATATTAAATAGTAATGGTGACAGTGGCAGCCTTGTTTCACTCCTGATCTGATTGGGAATGGTTCTAGTTTGACTCCATTACATATGATGCTTGCTGAAGGTTTTAAGTAGATACTACTTATCATTTTAAGGAAAAGCCCATTTATTCCTATACTCTCCAGTGTTTTTAATAGGAATGGGTGTTGGATTTTATCAAAGGCTTTTTCTGCATCTATGGAGATAATCATATGATTTTTATTAATTTGGTTATTAATATAATTGATTATGCTAATAGTTTTCCTAATATTGAACCAGCCCTGCATTCCTGGTATAAATCCTACTTGGTCATGATGTATTATCCTGGGGATGACTTTCTGTAATCTTGTTGCTAAAATCTTATTTAAAATTTTTGCATCAATATTCATTAGGGAAATGGGTCTATAGTTTTCTTTCTCAGTTTTCTCCCTACCTGGTTTAGCTATCAGCACCATATCTGTGTCATAGAAGGAATTTGGTAGTACACCTTCTTTCCCTATTTTTTCGAATAGTTTATATAGTATTAGGATTAATTGTTCCTTGAATGTTTGGTAAAATTCACATGTAAATCCATCTGGTCCTGGAGATTTTTTCTTAGGGAGTTGATTAATAGCTTGTTCTATTTCTTTTTCTGAAATAGGGCTATTTAAATAATTTATTTCCTCTTCTGTTAATCTGGGCAATCTATATTTTTGTAGATACTCCTCCATTTCATTTACATTCTCAAATTTATTGGCATAAAGTTGCGCAAAGAAACTCCTAATTATTACTCTAATTTCCTCTTCATTGGAGGAAAGTTCTCCCTTATCATTTTTGAGACTAATAATTTGATTTTCCTCTTTTCTTTTTCTAATCAAATTAACTAAAGGCTTATCTATTTTGTTGGTTTTTTCATAAAACCAACTCTTACTTTTATTTATTAATTCAATAGTTTTCTTATTTTCAATTTTATTGATCTCCCCTTTAATTTTCAGAATTCCCAATTTGGTATTTAATTGAGGGTTTGTAATTTGGTCTTTTTCTAGCTTTTTTAATTGTAAGCCCAGTTCATTAATCTTCTCCTTCTCTGTTTTACGCAAGTAAGCATCTAGAGATATAAAATTACCCCTTATAACCGCTTTAGCCGAGTCCCACAAATTTTGGTATGTTGTCTCATTGTTGTCATTCTCCTGGATGAAATTTTCGATTGTGTCTATAATTTGCTCTTTCACCCATTCGTTCTTCAGGATTAGATTATTTAATTTCCAAATAACTTGTGGCCTATTTTCTCCTGGCCTTATATTACATGTGAGTTTTATTGCATCATGATCTGAGAAGGATGCATTTACTATTTCTTCTTTTCTGCAATTGATTTTGAGGTTTTTATGCCCTAACACATGATCAATTTTTGTATAAGTTCCATGAACCCCTGAGAAAAAAGTATACTCCCTTCTATCACCATTCAATTTCCTCCAGAGATCTATCATACCTAACTTTTCTAGCCTTTTGTTAACCTCCCTAACTTCTTTCTTATTTATTTTGGAATTTGATTTATCTAATTCTGAGAGAGGAAGGTTGAGATCTCCCACTAGTATAGTATTACTGTCTATTTCTCCTTGCATCTCTCTTAACTTCTCCTCTAGGAATTTGGATGCTATACCACTTGGTGCATATATGTTAAGTATTGATACTGCTTCATTGTCTATGGAACCCTTTAGTAAAATGTAGTTTCCTTCCTTATCTCTTTTAATTAGATCTATTTTTGTTTTTACTTGATCCGAGATAAGGATTGCTACCCCTGCCTTTCTTTGTTCACCTGAAGCATAGAAGATTCTGCTCCAGCCCTTTACCTTCACTCTGTATGTATCTCTATGTTTTAGATGTGTTTCTTGTAAACAACATATTGTAGGATTCTGGCTTTTAATCCAGTCTGCTACCCGCTTCCGTTTTATGGGAGAGTTCATCCCATTCACATTCACAGTTAAAATAACTATATCTGTATTCCCTGCCATCTTATTTACCCAGAGTTATGATTTTCTCTTCCCTTTCCCCTCTCTCCCTTCCCCCCTCCCCAGTACTTTGCTCTTGAAGACCACCTCCCACCAATAATCCTCCTCCCTTTAGAGTCCCTCCCTCCCCTTTATACCTTTCCCCTAATCCTTCTATTAGTTTGTCCCTTTCCTTTTCTTCCCTCCCTCCTACCTTCCCACAAGGAGGGTCAGTGCTTTCTTTGAAGCCAAATGTGTCTGATATACTCTCTTAGAGTCCAATCTAATGAGAGTAAGGTTTACACAATACTCATTGCCCTCCCTTCTTTCCCTCAATTATATTAGATCTTCTATGTCTCTTTATGAGATTTTGCCTTATTTTACCTCCTTTATTTTTACTTTATTTTGCCTCCTTTTCCCCCCTCCCCCCTTTTGCTTTTTCAGTATGGTATCCCTTCCACCTCTAATTTCTTTTCCATTATTATCAAAGAAAAATGAAATTATACTGCCCTTCTTTAAAGGATACCTATAGTAGGAATATAGTTCTCAAGAGTTTTCCTTTTTACCTTTTTATGTTTCTCTTGAGTTCTCTATTTGGAGGTCAAATTTTTTGTTCAGATCAGGTCTTTTCATTAGAAATAGGTGAAATTCTCCTGTATCATTGAATGACCATCTTCTTCCCTGGAAGATGACAGCATACCTATTTCTTAGCCAGTGTTAAATTGTTTCAGTTATTACAGCTTTGTAGAATAGTCTGAGATTTGCTACAGCTTAGTCCCTCTTCATTCTCATTTTTCCCCACTGTTTCCCTTGATGATAGTTTTGACCTTCCGTTCTTCCAGATGAATTTTGTTTGGTAGTTTGATGGGCATGGCACTAAATAAATAAATGTAAGTAGCATTGACATTTTTATTATATTGGTTCATCCTACCCATTTCATCATCTTGGCCAGTTGTTGAATCTAATGGCTTTTTCTCAATTCTTATCCTGTTTGACCTCTCACTATAGCTTTCAATTAACCACCCTCCTCTCCTTTCTACTTTTCCCTCAGATATTGTACATGTTTTTCTCCTGTTTCTCCTTTAATCTGTCTGAGCTGTCCCTAATCTGTGCTGGATCTTTGTCTAGGTCACTCTGCTAACTGCGCTTCCCCTAAGCTTTGTTGTGAAACTTTTTTCTCTTCTCCCTTTAAAATACTTGGCTTGGTGATTTCATCAGCTCCCATGTATTCAATAAAATCAGATCTATTGGTCTAGTTCCAATCTCTTTTCTCACATCTACCACTGCCTACTAGATATCTTAAGCTCAACATAGGCAGACCTGAACTCATTTTCTTTTCCCACAAACCCTCCCTGCTTCTTCTTTTTCTTACTTCCAAGAATATCACTCTGGGGGCAGCTAGGTGGCGCAGTGGATAGAGCACCAGCTCTGAAGTCAGGAGGACCTGAGTTCAATTCCAACCTCAGACACTTAACACTTACTAGCTGTGTGACCCTGGGCAAGTCACTTAACTGCAATTGCCTCACACACACACACACACACAGGGAAAAAAAAAGAAATTCACTATTCTTCCAATTAAACAGATTACTCTTTCTTACACCCCTCCTATACCTAAGCAGTTGCCCAGTCTTGTAGTTTTCTACCTTAGTAACAGCTCTCCAATATGGCCTCTTCTCTCCTGATCCTACTTCCCCATGTTGGCATCTTATCACCTCACACCTTGATTAGTACAATAACCTGCTGATTATCTGCTGCCTCAAATCTCTTCCCCTTCCAATCCATCCTTCAGTCACCAACATGATCTTCCTAAGTCTCAGGGCTGATCTTGTTTCCTCCTACTCAAGAAACTCCAGGAGCTCCAAGATCAAATATAAATTCTGTAGTTTTTAAAAGCCTGTTACCACGGGGTGCCTGTCTTCCCTGACTCCTTATGCTTCCTTCTCTCCCATATACTCTGCATTTCAGTGACTCTGGCCTCCTTGCTGTTCATCCCACAAGACCCTTCATCTTTTGATGTAGTACATGGTCACGAATTTCTCTAGCTTCTCTCAAGTCCCAGTTAAAGACGTGTATTCTAAAACAGCTTTTCCTCTTCCTCCTTAATCTTGGTTCTTGCCTGTAATAATGTCATCTTCTACTTAGCCTGTTTTGGTCTTATTTGTACAGAGTGATGTGCATGTTGTCTTCCACATTTGAGGGTGTGAGCTGTTTTTAAGTGTACTTTTTGCTTCTTTGTATCCCTGGCACAGTAGGTGCTTGACAAATGCTTCTTAACTTGACTTGATGTTGAACTATTCTCATCTGGGTACTCTACATGTCCTGGAATCTATAATGGTTTTGTTTTTATAATTTTTGGTCTTTTGTTACATTTACTCATTTTTCCAGGGTTACTTTTTTTTTTTTTTGTGCTGAGGCAATTGGGGTTAAGTGACTTGCCACACAGCTAGGAAGTGTTAAGTGTCTGAGTGTAGATTTGAACTCAGATCCTCCTGACTTCAGGGCTGGTGCTCTATCCACTGCGCCACCTAGCTGCCCCTCCAGGCTTACTTCTGTTATGACCAAGCTCTGTGAATTCAGAAGGAATAATGACGCCTCCTTTGATACTGAGCTGTATTATCTATAGTCTGGGTGCCAATCACTGGTACTCTCTCAAGACCTTAGGATTGGCACCAGCCAGCATGCCATGCTGCTAGAATTGGGCAGGTGTTAGTTGTTCCCTGATCACTGCCCTCCCGGTCTTGGTTTGGGGTCAAGACGACACTGCTGCAGACTGCTGGCCTCCCTGGCTAAGCCTTGCACCCATTCCCTGGTGTTCAGAGGCTTTTGGCTGTGTTGTTATGAGAACCTAAGTACTTAATG
The DNA here is from genome assembly GCA_023553655.1 of Myrmecobius fasciatus. NCBI lineage: Eukaryota > Metazoa > Chordata > Mammalia > Dasyuromorphia > Myrmecobiidae > Myrmecobius > Myrmecobius fasciatus. The sequence continues at coordinate 98,359 of JAJPUD010006169.1, forward strand.
TGAGTCAGGTACCCCCTTTCCCCCCCACCCCCATGGTGGAAAGAGTGCCAGGTCTGGAGTTAGGAAAACTCATCTTGGTGAGTACAAATCCAATCTCAGACACTCTCTAGCTGTGTGAACCTGGGCAGGTCACTTCACTCTATTTGCCTCAGTTTCTTCCCCTGTCAAATGAGCCAGAGAAGGAAATGGCAAAGCACTCCAGTATCTCTGCCAAGAAAACCCCAGATGGGATTACAAAAAGTTGGACACAACTGACCAATGAACACCACCTACAGAGTACTTTGGATTTCTTAGCTTTCTTGATCCTTTTTAATTCCTTGCTCCCCAATGCAAGAGGAAGAATCATTTTCTTATCTGCTTTTTGGGACCAGGCTTGATCACTCTAATTTCATAGTGTCTCTCTCTATATAACTACCTGCCACTCCTACCTGTGCTCCCAGCATCTGTGGCCTGGATAGTGGTCACATCCTTCCAGCTAAATCAGGTTGGGGGTGACTGATAGTCCTCAGACCTGTCAGTGAAGCTGGGGGTGTCTGCCCCAAGCACATGAAGACTTCCCCTAGTGGATCAGTTTGTTCTGTTGGCCATGCAGGTGGCTGACAAAGGTGCTGTGAAGCACTTAGAGATTGGTCAGATGTCAAAGGCACCAGGGTTGCACATATTACACCCCACACTGTCCCTAGTGATCTTGACTTTTGTCTTGCCATTGACCTTGGTGATGTTGGCTATTCTAGGCTGGGGATCTAACAATGCTTCTGGTCCTCAAGGAGTCTCCAGTGCGGCCCCTACATCCTGGGAGAGGCCAAAAGGCATGAACACAAATAGCTTTTTTGGAATGGAGGGATTGGAGGGCAAGTTTCATCCTTTTCTCTCTGTGGAATTATTTGTATTCCTCTTCTGTAGCCTATAGAATATAGGACCTATGGCAAAGCAAGTGCATGGCCGCCATATTCTTTCTGACAAACAGAGATGGCGCTCTCAATAGGATCTTGCCCAAACTTTTCCAAACATGTTTTTCCAGGGATAGGTCTGGAAGTCTCCATGTATCTAGCCCAGGAGATCTCCCTCTGATTCTCTGCTTCCTGCTCACGTTCTAGACTCTTACCTAAAATTATAACCACTTTGGGGATATTTGGCTACCATTGGAGGTACCTTACTAATCTTTGCCTTCTCCCTAGGACATGGACATATCACTGTTGTAAAACCATGAGATGGTAAGATGAGGGTGATCGCTCCTATAAGCCTTTATTTAGTACAGTGCCCAAGATGGGGTGCTGCACAATGGTTCTTGCTTTCCCACCACCAGGATTCAGTAGTAGGGCTTGTTGGTTTGCTTGAAGGCGTCTTTCTTGTGTTCTCAGGAGGTGAAGGCTGTGCCCTAGCTGCTGCCTGTTCGGTAATCGGTGTGGGCTCAGATATTGGTGGTAGCATCCGCATGCCGGCTTTTTTCAACGGCGTCTTTGGACATAAGCCCACATCAGGTAACATTCATCGGGGGGCCAGGAGCAGCAAGGGGGATGGGAGAAGAGCTCCTTTGCTCTCTAGCGGGAGAACCCTGGTCATGGGGAAGATTATAATCTGTAACACAGGGTTGAGGTTTCCATCACTCAGAAATGGGCACAGCATTTTGGGAATAGAAAGTCAAGTGCTATTGTAATTCTGGAAGATCTCAATTAGTTCTCAGGCTGAGTATATACGTGCTAAACATGTCACAATTAAAGAGTGCAGTTTGGATCTTTTGATCTCTCCAAATTGAGCAATACAAATGGAAGGCACCGAAAACAGGGTAAAAAATGGGATCCAGGAAGAAAAGGGAAAGAGATTTGTGTTATTTAGCATGGAAAAGAATGAAAAAGAATCGCATCAGGACTATGGACAGTTGTTACAAGGAAGATATTGACTGTCTGCTTCCACCAGGTTAGGAGAGACCAGAATATTTGGGGGGTGGAGGCGAACATGATCTTCCTCTGGTGTGGTGATTAGCAATCTACTTTGCTTGAGTGGGAGGTGGCCATGACAGTAGCATTATAGACCCTTGAAATACTGAATTAGACAAAGATTTGATTACTGAGACAAACCTCCCCTTCAAAGAGAGGCTAGTTCTGTCCACAAAGAAAATCATCTTGTCTTTGACAAGGAAGTATAAGCCCAAGCACCAGCCCTGAAGTCAGGAGGACCTGAGTTCAAATCTGGCCTCAGACGCTTCCTAGCTGTGTGACCCTGGGCAAGTCACTTAACCCCAATTGCCTCAGCAAAAAGGAATTATAAGCCCACCTGTGGAAGGGACTGAGGCAGTTGTCCCATTTCTCGCCTCTGGTTGAGTCTGGCCGGAGGCATGGGGGCCCTCCCAGTTCAGCTAAAGCCCATGTTCTTGTTTGCACTATCATATATTCTGTGACAGTGTGCCAGGTGGGCATCTATAGGCTGCATGTAGACTGTCCTTTCCCCCTCACCACCTTACTCAGGGGACCATCCTAGAAGTCATGTGGCTTTGGAGTACTGCTTCCTTTCAGCCAGGAGATCAACAAGTGCCTTGCCGATGAATGAGTTTCACCTTATCATAGAACACCTGGCTGGGAAGCAGTTGAAAGCCATCTTCTTGTTTTGCTCTTCCTCCTATTTAACCAGACCATGTCCCTCTTCCTCCCTCTGGTCTCACTTCAGATACAGGTAGGGTGGCCAGAGGGGCTACATGAGGTCTTTACCTCTGCCATGAGACCCATGTGGGAAAGCTCATATGGACCTAGCTTTTGGTCAGAAGTACGGGGCCCGTTGGGCTTTTCCAGGCTAATCCACATGCCTGTGCTTTCAGGGGTAGTCTCCAATGAAGGCCAGTTTCCCATGGCCATGGGAGCCCAGGAGGAGTTCCAGTGCACCGGCCCCATGTGTCGCTATGCTGAGGATCTGGAACCCATGCTGAGAGTCATGGCGGGACCTGGTCTCCATAAGTACTATCTTGACATTATCCTATGCCATGACTGTTTGATACCATTTGTGTTTCCTTTAAAACCCCAGTGCCTGGTGTTTTGATGGTGTTGTGAGGGTTACAAAGTGCCTGAGATTCACCCTCTTACGAGGGGATGGTGGGATGTCGTGGGTATGATTTGTGGGAACAATTGCCTTCCTTTTCCAAATGAGGAAACTGAGACTTCAAGAGATACTGAGATCTGCCCACGGTCACTTAGGAATTGTTAGCAGTGGCGTTGGAGCCCAGCCCTCTCCTGATCCCGGCATGACCCGGTTTCTTCCTGCTCCTGTTTCTCCTCTTCCGGACATTTACCAACTGCACAGTGGCTTTCCTCAGTGGGCACCTCCTCCCCCTTAAAGTGATTTACTGAAAGGTGTGCCAGTTGAAGGGAGGGAGCAGTAGAGTGCTGAGATAATCAGGAAGACTTATTTCCCTGAATTCAAATATAGCTGCAGATCGTGACTAGCTGTGTGACCCCCTCTGCCTCAGTTTCCTCATCTGTAAAATGGGCCGCAGAAGGAATAACTAATCTCTCCATGGTCTCCGCCAAGAAAGCCCCAGAGGGGTCAGCAAGAGTCAGAAATGACTGGATCCTTCATTCAGAGGCAAGACAGCTCTGGAAGAACAGGAGGAACCCACCAAGGGAGGGAGCATGGGTTGAGTCAGAGGTGGCTACGTTCACAGGCCCAGCTTCCTAATGGTGTGGAACACAACTCACATATACTTCCCCTCTGCATGAACCTATTGGTTATATACAGAAGTGAGCCTCTTTGAGCCTCAGTTTCTTCTTCTGAAAAATAGACTTAATGATATGTGTAATACCTACCTCCCAGGGTGGTTGTGAGGGTCAAAGGAGATCATGTATGAATGTGCTTTATAATTGTTCAGTCATCTGGTCGTGTCCATAGCACACCAATGCTGTCCATGGGTCTGTTTGTTCCTTTTGCCAAAGATCCCGAAGTCTTTGTCATTCCTTCTCCTTAAATCAAAATGGAAAGGACACCCCACCTAAAGTCCAAGAATCTCAGTTCAAATCCCTCCTCTGCCTCTTGTTACATGGGTAACTCTGGTTGGGTCTGTTAACCTCCCTGGGCCTCTGCTTCCTCCTCTGAGAGGTCCCTGTCCACTCCAGAATTCAGATTCTGTGATCCTAAATAAATAAATGTCTGCTATTAAATGAGAGAGAGAAGCAGTATAGAAAAAATAAATAAAATATAGATAAAAAAATCAGTGGGGCCATGTGATTGATCTTCACAACTGTGTTGTATTCTCACCATTTTGAAGCTGGTACTTCAGTGAGATGGGCCTTTTCAGCAGCAAAAGAGTTCATGAAACCCTAATCCCATCCTGCCTCTAGTTCATGTACACTACCATCAGAGAGCAAGAAAAAAGTCCCAGGTCTCTGATACGAGGTGATTTTAGTGGAATGATAAGAGATATAGCATGCTTTTCTAGTCTGCATCTTTGTATGAGAAAGGTTTTTCTTTTAAACTAGAACTTGTCTGTTTGGTAATCCTTCCAACCTTTGTTGACAAATCATGTGACCAGATTGACTCTGGAGTGGGGAAACATGGCGGGCAATGAAACAGATCAGGAAGCTTGGGCACTAGTCCTGGGGCCAGGCTAAGAAGGCCTGAGCCAGGAGAGTGGAAAGGAAGGAGATGCTCCTGGGGTCAGATTGCCTAAGTATAAGATCAGGGATGTGGCCACTAATTGGAATAGGGAGATGTCAAGCTTAGGTGGCTTGGGATGTGCCTTGCCTTCATCACTGCTTGTTCCTGTAAGGTAGTCATCCCCTTAAAATTGATCAAAATTAGAGGGAAACACCAGACCCAACCCATTTTAAATTCTATTCTTTTTTTTAAACTTTCCTTTTCTTTTCTTAAAGCTTTTTATTTGCAAAACATAAACATGGGTAATTTTTCAACATTAACCCTTGCAAAGCCTTCTGTTCCAAATTTAAACTCTATTCTTGCCCCCAAGGTCTCTTAATGATCTAATTTGCAGGAGTAGATAAAAACTTATTGATGTTCTCTTCTGCAAAGCAGGTATTAGCTGCCCCTACCTTCTCTTTGACCAAAGGTACTGCCCTACGCCTAAATCTTTGTTGTCTTTATTGATGTACACATAAGGTAGACATATTTTAGAAGAGATCTCTATATCTGAAGTTCAAAGATTCTGACAGTCTCAGGAAAAGTCTTTTATAGCTCAAGACTTTAGGTAGGAGGAGGAGACGGAGGTAACTGTTTTCCTAATATCCCATTCCTTTTCTTTACCTTCAGGTTACAGCTGGATAAAAAGTTTCCAGTACAAAAAATAAAATTCTACTGGATGGAACATGATGGGGGCTCATTCCTTGTGTCCCGAGTGGACCAAGAACTGCTTCAGGCCCAGAAGAACGTAAGTGGGAGCAAGAGTTAGTTATTTAGGATAGTCACCACGTAAGAAGTGACATATTAGCCTTTTTCCTTTTCTGACTCTAGTTTCCAATACTAATGATGGACATGTGAGTAGTATTGTCCAAAGCCAGGTTGGACTGTTTGGATGCCATTTCATGTGATTATAGCAAAAGTTCTACCACATTCACCCTCCTAGCTTCAAGTAAAATAATATGTATGTATTGGAGAGAAGTCATGGGTCCATAGATTTTGAACTCAAAAGTTCCTTACAAGTCAGCTAGTAGGGGCAGTTAAGTGGTGTAGTGGATAGAGCACCGGCCCTGAAGTCGGGAAGACCTGAGTTCAAATCTGGCCTCAGATACTTAACACTTCCTATCTGTTTTTGACCCTGGGCAAGTCACTTAACCCTAATTGCCTCAGCAAAAAAAAAGTCAGCTAGAATAACTCCTCATTTTATTTTTTGTTTTTAAAAATGTTTTATTGATGCCTCTTATCTTTATGCCTTAGTCGCAAATAGACATGAATAAAGGCATATCTAGGTAATTAGAGAATTATGAATTACTCATATGTGGACTGAGCCAAATAATAAAAATGATAATACTACCTATGTAAATTACTTTACTTTTTCAGGGCCATATGAATGAAAAAATTATTGTATAGAGCTAGGAAAAAAATAACTATTTTATCTGGAGGGACAAAAGGTCAAGACTATCAAGGGAATCAATGAAAAGATTGGGAAGAGGATGTCTGGCAGTACCTAATCTCAAACTATACTACAAAGTCATAAAGGTCTAAACAATTTGGTATTGTTTACCAGAGTGGTTGATCTATGGAATCCATTAGGTACACAATATATAGAAGTAAATGAGCAAATGAAACATGGTGTTTGATAAACACAAAGATCCCTGCTGTTGGGGCAAGAACTTACTATTTTAGGAAAACTGGCAGGTGTGTATGTGTGTGTGTGTGTTCATCCAATTTTTGCTTAGTTCTTTGTCATAATTATAAAGGCTTCTATTCATATTTTGTTGTATATTGGACTTTTGTTATTTCCTTGCATTATATGTCCAGTGGTGTGATTGCCATGATAAAAGGTATGGTCAATTTTGTAATTTTTCTTTAATAATTCCAAATTGCAGTCCCAAATAGTTAGACCACTTATTTCATAGCTTCATTCAAAGTATGTTTGTCTTCCACAGCCCTTCCAATATTAGTTTTTTAATCTGGGCCAATTTGTATAGAGTGATGTAGAACTTCAGATTATTTTCTTTACATTTGGAGCATGTTTTGCTGTGGTTGTAAATTTTATTTTGAAGGCAATTCATATTCTTTGACCACTAACACGATGTGTTAATTTTCTGTCAATTCCTTACCTAGTTTTGATGTTGTTGTTCAATCACTTTTCAGTTATGTCCAACTTTTTCTGACCCACATTATTAATATGGAAATAGGTTTTGCCTGTTTGTATATGTATAATCTATATCAAATTGCTTGTCTTCTCAATGAGGGGGGTTGTGAGAGAAGAAGATTTGGGACTCAAAATTTGAAAACCCAGATTTTAAAATTTGTTTTTACATATAATTGGAAAAATGAAATGTTAAATATATTTTTAAAATGTATAAGAAATGACAAGCCAGATGATTTCATAAAAACCTGGGAAGACTTACATGAACTTTTGCAAAGTTAAGTCAGAAATACCAAGAAAATGTTGTACACATTCTATTGGGCTTATATTCCAAAGAGATCTTAGAGGAGGGAAAGGGACCCACATATGCAAAAATGTTTGTGGCAGCCCTTTTTGTAGTGGCTAGAAACTGGAAACTGAATGGATGCCCATCAATTGGAGAGTGGCTGAATAAATTGTGGTATATGAATGTTATGGAATATTATTGTTCTATAAGAAACGATCAGCAGGATGATTTCAGAGAGGCCTGGAGAAACTTGCATGAACTGATGCTGAGTGAAATGAGCAAAACTAAATCATCATACATGGCAACAACAATACTATATCATGATCAATTCTGATGGACATGGCTCTCTTCAACAATGAAATGGTTCAAACCAGTTCCAATTGTTCAGTAAAGAAATCCATATACATCCAGAGAGAGGGATGTGAAATCCAGACCACAACATAACATTTTCATGCTCCCTATTGATATTTGCTTGTATTGTGTTTCCTTTCTCTGATTCTTCTGTCTTGTAGATACGATTTCTCTTGCACAAAAATGATAAGTGTGGAAATATGTATACAGAGATTCGATTTGTCAAGTATTTTAATATAATTAACATGTAGTGGACTTCCTGCCATCTAGGAGAGGGGTGGGGACTAGGGGGGAAAAATTTGTAACAGAAAGCTTTGCAAGGGTCAATGTTGAAAAATTACCCATACATATGTTTTGCAAATAAAAAGCTTTAATTAAAAATGAGAGAATATTGTACACAGTAACAACAATATTATACAATCATCGACTGTGAATGATAGCTATTCTCAGCAAAAATGATCTAAGACATGGAGTCTGAATGTAGATCAAAGTATATTCCTTTTCATATATTTCTTGTTTGGGGGGTTTTTTGGTCTGTTTTCTTTCATAATATAACTAATTTGGGAATGTTTTATAAAACTGCAAATGTTTAACTTCTATCAAATTTCACTCTTAATGAGGGGGGAAGAATGGGAGAGAATTTGGAATTCAAAATTTTAAAAAATGTTAACATTATTTTTACACATCATAGGAAAAAATACATTTTTCCAAGAGCAGACAAGTTTTTATTTCACCCTTCCTTTTTAAAATAATAGCCTTTTATTTTCAAAACATATGCAAAGATAGTTTTCAACATTCACCCTTGCAAAATCTTGTGTTCCACATTTTTCTCCCTCCATTCTTTCCTCCTCCCCTAGACAGCAAATAATACAATATATATTAAACATTTGCAATTCTTTTATGTTTATTTCCCCAATCATCATGCTGCACAAGAAAAATCAGATCAAAAAAGGAAAAAAATGAGAAAGAAAATAAAAAGCAAACAACAACAGAAAGTTGAAAAGACTATGTTGTGATACACATTCAGTTCCCACAGTCCTTTCTCTGTGTGCAGATGGCTCTTTCCATCACAAGTCTGTTGGCGTTGACCTGAATCACTTCATTGTTGAAAAGAGCCATGTCCATCAGAGTTGATCATCACATAATCTTGCTGTGGCCATGCACAATGTTCTCTTGGTTCTACTCACTTTACTTAGCATTAGTTCATGTAAGCCTCTCCAGACCTTTCTGAAATCAGCCTACTGATTTCTTATAGAACAATAATTACAATACATTAAAAAAATAAAATGCACAGGAGAGAATGGGAAGTTCCAAAGGAAACATAGATCAATGGAACTGTTTTGCAAGTAACATGTATGAAATGGAGATTGATGATTTCCTATGAAATTCTCTTTTTGTGTTCTGCTGGAAAACAATAGCTAAAAGACAATGCCTTGCTTGAAGTATATAGAAACAATATACTATTTTCTGTCAGACTGGATTTCATTGTGAGTCTGAAACTTCCTCTCAAACAAATCCCCGATTCTGGGCATGGCCCAACAGGGTTCTATGTAATGACTGGATTATTTGGGGCTCTATAAGAGCTGAAAAAAGGGCTCCTGTGCATAGCCAGGTCTGACTCAACATTTTTAATCTGGCAGCATTTCTATCATCTCTTTAGCTTGCAGCCAAAATGGTGTCAAGCCATTCATCATTCAGTGAGAGTCATTGGTTCCTTCTGGTAGGCTGAAGGATAAAAGTAAACTCCCCTTCTTGGAATCCTTGTTTGTGTTTTATAGGATATTTTGATCACTTTGATATAGCCAAAAAATTCAGTTGATGATTTGTTTTTGTTTTTATTTCTATTTGGCATTAGGTGGTGAAGCACCTGGAGACTGTGCTAGGTGCTTCGGTTCGTCATGTAAAACTTAGCCAAATGAAATACTCTTACCAGATCTGGGTCACTGTGATGTCGGCCAGGAACCACGATGGCACGGTATGGTATCCTGGGATTGTGGTATCACAATATGCTTTGAAGACTGTGGGTGTTCTGTGGCTGAGAATACATCCCATTTAATGCAATGGGTGACAGAAATGCTGAATTTTAATACTGCAATTTGCGTTTCTAATGACAATTACTTTTCAGGATGGATGCTTCTTCCTTGATCATTTTTTTCATTCTACAAATCTATTTTTATCTCTCTTGGCAAATTTTATAGTAACATAAAAAGGCAGCCAATTTTCTAATATTCCTTGTTGTATGGTTTTCTGCTGGATCTCAGAGTCTTGGATTTGAACTCAGATCCTCCTGACTCCAGGGCTGGTGCTCTATCCATTGTACCTTCAGCTACCCTCTCCATAGACTTTTGGGTTTTTTTGGGTTTTTTGGTTTTTTTGCTTTTGTTTGTTTGTTTTTGCTTTTTACTGAGGCAATTGAGGTTAAGTGACTTGCCCAGGGTCACACAGGTAGGGAATGTTAAGTATCTGAGACCAGATTTGAACTCAGGTCCTCCTGACTTCAGGGCTGGTGCTCTATCCACTGCACCACCTAGCTGCCCCACTCTCCATAGACTTTTAAAAATTATTTCTTGCCCCTTCTTAAAAGTGTTTTGCTTCTGACTACTCTCTCTGACTACTTTCCACAATCTGTTCTCTTTTCTTTCACCCCTAATCCTTTCTCTTGTCCCCTTCCCCTCCTACTTTCCTGTAGAGTGAGAGATTTCTACCTAATTGAGTATGTACATTATTCTATCTTTGAGACACTTCTGATGAGAGTAAGGTTAATTCACTCTCCTTCACTTTTCCCCTTCCCCTCCACTGTAAAAACTTTTTTAAATTATTTTTTAAGATCTTACCCCTTCATCTTCAACTCATGTCTCTGCCCTTTGTCTATATCCACTTCTTCTAACTGCCCTTTGTTAGTAATGTTCATTATTATACTTGTTATTTATTATATTAATTAGTAATTCTACTCCTTATTAGTAATGAGAAAATTTTTAGGAGTTACAAGTATCATCTTCCCATATAAGAATATAAAAAGTTTAACTTTCTTAAGTCCTTTATGATTTCCCTTTCCTATTGACCTTTTTATGCTTCTCTAGAGTCTTATCTTTGAAAATCAGATTCTTCTATTCAGTTCTGATATTATCAAGAATGCTTGAAATTCCTCTATTTCATTGTATGTTAGTTTTTTTGCCTGAAGAATTAAACTCAGTTTTGCTGGACAGGTGATTTGGGGTCCTTTGCCCTCTGAAATATCATATTCCAAGCCCTCTGACCCTTTAATGTAGAAGCTGCTAAATCTTATTATATCCTGAGTGTGGTTCCATGATACGTGATTGGTTTCTTTCTGGTTCTGCAAAATTTTCTCCTTGGCCTGGGAGCTCTGGGATTTGGTTATAATATTCCTGAAAAGTTTTTATTTTGGATCTCTTTGAGGAGATAATCAGTGGATTCTTTTGATTTCTGTTTTATCCTCTGGTTTTAGAATATCAAGGCAGTTTTCTTTGGTAATTTCTTGAAATATGACGTATAGTCTATTTTTTTTAATCATGGCTTTCAGGTAGTCCACTAATTTTTAAATCATCTCTCCTGGAACTATTTTCCAGGTCAGTTGTTTTTGCAATGAGTCATTTCACAATGTGGTCTATTTTTTCATTCTTTTGATTTTGTTTTGTTGTTTCTTGATTTCTCATAAAGTCATTAGCTTCCAATTGTTCAATTCTACTTTTGAAGAAATTTTCTTCATTGAGCTTTTGTACCTCCCTTTCCATTTGGCCAATTCTACTTTTTAAGGAGTTCTTTTCTTCAGTGGATTTTTGTGCCTCTTTTTCCTTTTGACCAATTCTGCTTTTTCAGGCACTCTTTTCTCATTGGCTTTTTGTACCGCTTTTACTATTTGGCCTAATATGTTTTTTAAGATGTTTTTTTCTTCAGTATTTTTTGTATCTCCTTTATCAAGCTATTGATTTGTTTTTCATGATTTTCTTGCGATACCTTCAATCCTCTTCCCATTTTACCCTCTATCTCTCTCTTCCTTGCTTTTCAAAATCCCTTTTGAGCTTTTCCATCACTTGAGACCAATTCTTATTTTTCTTGCTGGTGACTTTGCATGTAGGAGATTTGACTTTGATGTCTTCTGGTTGTGTGTTTTGATCTTTGTCACCATAGAAACTTTCTATGGTCAGAGTATTTTTCTTGTTGTTAGTTCATTTTCCCAGCCTATTACTTGATTTTTAAAGTAGGTCTGTTTCCAGGGTGGAGAGAGCACTGTCCCAAGCTTCTGGGATTTTGCACATCTGTTTTTAGAAATTCTTCTAGGGACCTGTAATTTTTCAATTCTTTAAGTGGTATGATCTAAGGAGAGGTGTGTTTACTAATCTCCTGGCCCATGCTCTGGTCTGTGAGTGATCCCAAGTAGTTTTTTCCTGCCCTGGAACTGTGAGCAGGGTCCCTGTTCCACCGTGACAGCAAGCTCTTGTGTACTAGTGCTCCTCCTCATTCTGACCTGCCACCCAAGACTGTAACCTGGATCTAAATATGGGCAAAGCAAGAGTCCTGCCTCAGTACTAATGGAGAGACCCTCTGTAATCTCCTTCTGAAAAGTTGTTTAAGCCCTTCCTGCTTGTGGGTTGAGAAGTCTAGAAGTAGCTGCTTTTGCTGCTGACTCACTGATTCTCAAGGCCTGTTCTTGGTTTACTGGGCCCAATCTGTGCTTGTGTGGCCTGTGCCCAACTGTGCAGTAGACCTTTTCTACTGACCTAAGTCGTCTTTCACTGTAAAATTATTTTACCCCATCATTCTATGGGTTCTGCTGCTCCAAGGATTGTTTTGCGTCATCATTTAAAGGTGTTCCTTGAAACGTTTGGAGGAAAGCTCGAGGGAGTTGTTGACTTGTTCCATCATCTCTGCCCTCCTCTCCACAGACTTTTTGGAAGAGCACTTGAGAAGATTATTCTGACCCATTTGCTTGAAAATATCATTAACACAAGTGTCAACTATGTGTGTTTTATTTGACAAATTCCAGGAATCGGTGAAGTTCCAGGAGCTGCTGGGAGATCATGGAAAGCCTGTGTGGCCCCTCTGGGAACTGGTGAAATGGGTCCTTGGGATGTCAACACACACCATCCCTTCTATTGGTATATTCAGCCAGCTTCTTTCATGGGGAAAGGGCAGTAAGAAGCACGAGCCAGTTTTTAATCCCCAAATCCTTGCAAAATTCATTTTGCACGGGGCAGTTCCCTTTGTGAATAAGGCCATCTGTGAAATGTGGGTGTGGCTAACAGATGGAAAGGTAGCTGTCAATCTGGGTTATATTGCCAAAAGTTACACCACAAAGTTTCTTTTTGTTGTTTTCTTTTGTGACTACAGTAAATTAGCCTGCAGGCAAGCTTTGAATGTTAAATTTGTTGTTTTCCAGGGGATTCAGGCTTGAAAATGGTTAGAGCAGGGAGCTGCTTCTCATCAGGGCTCTTCAGGCACTAGGAATAGACAATAGTTTAACCAACCTGTGCCCTAAACTGGTGCTCTCTATGCAAGTTTTGGGGGGGCAGAACATCTTGCCTCTTTCCTTCCTGCTGATGAGAGACAAATGACCTCCTGGGTTGTGCCATGGATAGAGTAAGAAAGGGTGCTAGTTACAAACCAAGGATAGAGAGAAAGCTCTCCTTCCTTAGGTGATGAGTGTTTTTAAAAGACCTGGACAATTCCTTTGAGGGAAAGTAAGAGGACCAGAGACGATATATGGAAATCCTTTTCCAAGCAGGGAGCATTAAATATGAGTATTCTTTCTAATTTCATATTGATTTTTATTGTCATTCCTAGGTCTGGGCCTGTTGGAGTCAGTTCTTAAGCATGACCCTCAGACCTATGCCAGGTTTGAAGAATTAAGGCAAATCCTTCGGTCTGAGCTTGTAACCATGCTGGGAAATGATGGGGTCTTCTTATACCCCTCCCATCCTCGAGTGGCTCCCAAGCACCACTTCCCTCTGACGAGGCCTTTCAACTTTGCTTACACAGGTGGGTTCCAGCTTGGATAGAGAGGAGGTTGCCCACAGCTCAACCTCAGAACTGTCAGTCATGGGGCCTTCAGAGGGGTCACATTGACTGTTTTACAAAGCCAGAGCCTGCGAGCTTACCCGTTGGGTGCCTCTATTCCTAACCATCCCATTTGAATTCTAATACAATTGTGCGGCCCTTGAAGGCCTTAGACGTGTGTACCCTGGAGAGTCAGTTCAATGGGGATGTCGTGCTTGTGTTTGAAAGGTTGCCAAGTGGTGGGGAGATTCGACTTGTGCTGATAGCTCCAGAAGACAGAATCAGGAATAAGGAAGGAAGCAGCAAAGAGGTAGATTTAGGCCAGATGTCAAGAAAAATTGCCTAATAACTGGAGTCACCCGAAGGTGGCAGCTTTTAACTACAGGGCTCCCCTTCCCCGCAGGTCTTCAGGCCGAGGCTGGATGAGCACTCTCTGGAAGTGTTAGTATAATGCTTTCTTTTACGTATGGGTTAAGACCAGATGGCTGCCAAAGTCCTTTCCCACACAATTGATGTAATTGCCAATGACTTTCTTGTAATTCGTGTTTTACTCTATTTTCACAATATTCCTGCCTTCTTAGTATATTAATTTCCCAGAAAACTATCGAGACTTCCCCAGTTTTTGCCCTCCCCTGCACTAAATTGCGGCAGTGGCCACATTACTTAAGGTCCTCTCCTCATCCTCAGTAGGTATTCATATTCATGTTCTCAATGGATTGCTACCCATTTGTTTCTGTGCATACACTTCTCTCCACTCCCCTTCCCAGCAAACCTTCCCTTGTCATCAAACCAGATTGGCACTTGTCCCTGCCCGGCAGCACCTACAGTCTCCTAACTCATCTGATTACTTCTCTTGTGCCAAGAATGGCTTCACATCATGGCACACAACTGGGTGAATGTCTCCATTCACCTAGTTGTCCTTGTCATACAGTAATCTTTTCAGCACCATTCATTTGTAGTTTTGGAAAAAGTGACATAGCCAGCAGTAACCAGCATACAGTTAATTCTGACCTTTCGTCCCGGATTTCCTCCTGAACGTAGAGAAAGTGAATAAAATAGCTACAGTTTTCTGTAAAGAAAGGAATGAATGAATGAATCTTAGAAAACAAGTGTGATTTTCACAATGTTATTTTTCTGTTCCTTTTAGGCATCTTCAATGCCCTGGGCTTTCCTGTGACCCAGTGCCCACTTGGCCTGAACAGCAAGGGCCTTCCTCTGGGTATCCAGGTGGTGGCCGGCCCCTTCAATGATCACCTGACTTTGGCCGTGGCTCAGTACCTGGAGAAGAGTTTTGGTGGCTGGGTCTGTCCTGGAAAGTCCTAGAATTGTCTTTCCATAATTCAGATTTATCCTATTTGTGGGTAAACAAAGAGCTAAGAGGGATAACTAATATTCAGCTAAAAAAAGATCATGTTAAGCTTTTAGAAATCAAACTAACAGATGAATCAAATTTCACCATGATAGAGTCCACCATCTGGATTCAAGAAATCAATGGCACAAGACAATGGATGGGGAAAGCATGACTAGATAAGAATTCATGTGAAGAAGAGTTGGAAACGTTGTTGGATTATAAGCAGGATCCCCATGATTGCAACAGTTTACTAACATCAATTTTGTTCCTTTTGGACTCTGTCCTGGTTAATCTAGAGTTCTTTATTTCATTTTGGCGCCGTATTTCAGGCAACATGCAAACAAAGCCTAAGTGTGGGGTACAAAGAAACAAAAATTGCCATAAAAGTGTGATTGAAGTTCTGGGAACCTTTGGCCTCTGATTGTAGCGTCTACAATTCTGTCGTTCTAAGGTTGTTAGGAAGCAGGCACTAGAAATCTAATCAGCAGTTGTTGGGGGAAAGGAGAGGCTCTCAATGGGCCTTTTCTTCACTTTCCTACCTCTTTTGCCTGGCCCATAGTTGTACTGGTCAGAAGAATCACATACTAGCCTTGAAGCGAATGGTACTAGAAGGGATTGGGCTTCACCTCCACTCAGCCCTCCATAATTGTATTGACTGGAGGGTAATTCTCTTGGTAGCACTGTATTAAAGGAACTTGGGTTCTTTTGAAATTCCCTTTCTTTGCACCTTTCACATTTGGCCAATAGATCTCTTAAAAATTGGCTCTCCAAAGGAGAGGGATAATTCATGAGGATTAGCAAGGAGAGCACCTTCCGAGGGAAATCCCTGGCCACTTCGAATGACTAAATCCATTGAAAATAATTTCCAGAGACCGAACACTCATTTTTAAAATTCACCTTTAAAATTCATATGCACATTGCCGCAAAGAAGCTGCCAGTCAATCATCAACCGGTGCCCTCCTCCTCCCCACCAAGGGATTTTTCATTAGATACAAGGCCCCACAGCTTTACAGCTCATACAGCTCAAGGATGGTCTTTAAAAGAGGGAGAGGAAAGAACAGAGTGAAAATGGAGCCTTCAAATCTAACGAACATACAGGGATTTGCAGTGCAGGTCCAATGCGGGGAAAGAATGGGAAGATGATTAAGGTGAGCTCTTTGTGAAGAGAAGGGGAAAAGATTGCTGTCTGCTGGTCTAACAGGTGTGATGATAAAGAGAAAGCAGGAGGTGGGATAAGACAGATGTCCTGCAGTGATGGTTAGTCAGCAGGCATTTATTAAGCACCCACTATGTGCCAAGCACTCTGCAGGAGCCTTCCTTATTGCATTCTTCCCATTCCTCCTGGACACCTGGAAGCTAATCTCACAAAAATTACCCATTACCTCCCTGGCGTCTCCCTAACCTGCTCCCTGGGTCTTGGGGGCAAAATCTTATCTTGGGCACTCCCAGCTGTTCTAATGGATGGAAAGCAACTTATGTGCCTTCCTTTTTAAAGAGATCCTTCTAGTTTGGATCAGTAAGTTCTTTTCCTGTTAGCAACAGTTTCTACTTCAATCCAGCAAGATGTCTGACACTTCCTTCCTTCTCTAAATTTGATTATACTGGTTTGAATCCCCATGGAATGAATGGGGAGGTAATGGGCTCCTCCCCTCCTTCATTGCACCGTACACCTCCAGATTCCAAATTGCACTGAAGTTCTGCCTCTGTAGGGATATGTGTGAATCTTCTCTTGATGTTGGTCCATGGACTAAGACTATCCATAACGAGCTCTCCCTAATGCTGCCGAAAGATAATACGAGAGTTGAGGAAAAGATGGAGGCTTATTAGTGACCCAGAAAGACTAAGTAAATACTTCCCAACAAATGTTCATCCTGGTCGTGTCCAGATGGTGAAGGAAAAAGGCCCATAAAGACCACCTAGTTGGTACTGTTCGGCTACGTCAGACTCTTCTCCGGAGTACGCCCTGGACTCTTAACGTGCCAGCCAGACCTTTTAGCCTCCACTACCTCTCAAGAGTCTGTCTGAACTCATGTTCATTGTTTCCATGACATTATCCATCTTATCCTCTGCCATCCCCTTCTCCTTTTGCTTTCAGTCTCTCTCTACTTCAAGATCTTTTCCAATGAGTCCTGCCTTCTCATTATGTGGCGAAAGTATTTCAGCTGCAGCTTAAAGCACACAGACAGGTACAAGTCTCTTTTCCCCAGAGTGATGAGTTGTACTTCCCAAGTTCTGTTGCACCAAAAAAGCTGTTCTACAGCAAAAGTTCTTCTAGAATTTGAATTAGTTGGATTTCTGAGCTCTGGGTGCTGGCTTGTTTGAGCCCTAGAAAGTTGATCATTTATCTCATTGGCAACTGAAACCTATGAAAAGCTTCCAGTCTAGTCTTTTCCAGAATTACAGGGGTCCCTGGTTCACCATGTGTTTCAACCACAAGTTCATAGAATTTATAGCCAAAAGAGGCTTCAGAGATCACCTGTTCCAATTCATTTGTCTAACAAATGTGAAATCTAAGGTAACATAAGATAAGTTACCCGTGCCTCAGTTTGTCTTCTTTAAGATGAGGGGATAGGAATACATGGCCTCTTCTTTTCCTTCTAGCTTAAATAAGATGGCTCTGGAGGGAAAAGTGAGACAGGTGACGTTGTCCAGCCCTCCCTTCCTTAAAACCAATTCACTTAACATGCTATGGTTTCACTTCCCTGATGTCATGGTCCTTTTTGAGAATGAAGGACAAACAACAACAGCTTAAATGCCTGCATCCAAAGAGGTGAGGTTGAACTGGAACTTGGACTTGGGGCCTTTTACTCTCTGTCATACTTGTCCCCATTCCTTCTCCTGCTCGGGCTATCTCACACCCCCTCTAAAGAGGGCCAAAGTCTGCTGCTTTTCCCCTTTTAAAAGGGGTTTCTTTTCTAGTATCACACACTTGACAAGTGCCAATAAACACAAACCTTTTCCTGTACAAAGAATAGAAAAAGAAATACGTATGGAGTTCTAAAACTACTATGCAAAGCTCTGGAAGTTTTTGGGTATTTCAAATTTCAATTCATACTCACCAAATTGCCTTCAGCATCAATTTCCATGGACTTCCAGGTCAAAAGTGCCTTCTCACCTTAACACACTCAATCTTGGTTCTCTCAGGTTTGCCTCACTGCTTTTTCTTACGTCTGAGAAAATGCTGCCTTTTCTTTTCTCTATGCAGTTCTTGTTGCTACTTGCCCGATCTTATTTGTAAGAGGGCCAAGTTCGGAGCAGACACTGAATTGCATCTCTCTCTCTTGGCTAAAATGTGGGTTTCTAACTCTGTCCCAACTGATGGATTTGGAAATCAAACAAGTAACAACCACATTGCATGGAGTTTATTGAACAAATACAGTTTGGCAATTCTGTCTCCTCTTCCTCGTCATTGTCTTGATGTAAATGCCACAAAGCTAATTTTCACTTGTTCTGAATCACTTGACTTTTATTTAAAAATTAGGGGTTTTCCCCCTTTTGTCACTCTTGGGGGCAGGAACTTAGGACATTTAAGGAATAAAATCTTAACCAGATTTTTTGGTAAATGGGACAATTTGAGAAAAGGGAGAAGATGGTATGTTCTAGGATGGTACTCTTGGCTCCCTCTAAATGTTCCATCCTAGAGCAAAGTTCTAGATACCTTACTGTAGTTAAGGATCCATCCCAGGATCTGGGGAATCTCTCTGACCAAAGGCCGTCAGAAGCCATTTTTGTACTGTAGATAAATTGGCAACCTGTGCACAAAACACGAAACAATGCTTCCTATAAAGGAAGATACTGGATTCTGAAATGCTAAGCATTCAGGGAGCACATACTCTGTGCTGAGTCTTGGGGATATAAAGAAAGGGAAAAAGTAGTCCCCACACTCAAGGAGCTCACATTCCCAATAAGAAAACAATAAGCAAACAGCTAAGTGCATGCAAGAGATAAATACATAAATACACACCCACACATATGAAAATATGAGATTCTCTCTTACATACACATACACACAAAATGAGAGGTATTCTTATCTTTTCACGGTATAGTAAGGAAAGAGAAAAGGTGATTGAAGTTCAAGTATATAAATAGTCATGCATTATTAGGAAGAGCCTAATTTCACCTTCATAAGAAAGCTCATCCATCAAATAAAAGACTGGTGCTAGAAGGCCATCCAAATAATGTAGGCCCCAAATTCTCTACTATGGCGATTTTATGAATTTTCTCTTCATTGGGTCTAATTCTGGGTTTCTCCTTCTGAATACGTTTGAAAACTAAGGCTTAGAAACAGTAACACTGATTTCTGTTGCTATCTGATGAAACCACACCTCTTGGTTCCAGATTTGTGAATAATGGTTCAAATTGTCCCACTCTCCTGGACTATGATTGCTAATATACCTCATGGAACCATGAGGATCCTATGGTCTGTTGGCCTTCATTGGTTCCATGATGTTACTAATATGGACTAGATTATTTTAATACTTCAGTGTTTCCAGGGTCTGTGATTTTGACCCTTCATTACCTTAATGGAAAGTGTCATGAGTGGTCATAAAAACCAAATCACTAGTATATGCTTTACCTGTGAGAATAGGCTTCTTCAAATTTAGTAAGAGTGATACTTGGGTGACAAGCATACAGGCACTGTGTGCTGTATCATAAAAACAACAAAAAAATAGAAAAAGAAAAAGATCAGTCTCAGATCAGCAATATCCTCCCCCAAAACTGAAAAAATAAAATTAAATATATGAGACCGGAGAGGGAGTTGTTTAGGACAAAGTAAAAGGTCTACAATTCTGATTCTTGAATATTTATTAGCTTTTGAAAGCCTGTTAATTAAGGCTTACTCAGTAGGTGACTGCCTCCAATTTTGCTGAGGTCAAGGTCATCTATGTAAGCTTCTTCATTACTTCCTCTCCCCATCCTTTCATTCTTCCCATATTGTTGCCGAGTGGGGTGTATGAGGGTTCAGGAAAGACCAGTACCTCTAGTGCGAGGGCTTTCACACCCTTTTCAGGTCTGCTTTCCATCTTTGGTGCCCACCTGCCATGAAGTTGCAGTATATGTAGTAACCATAATCTGGTAAACCATTTCAGCAGAGAGACCTCAGACCTATTGGTGAGTTTTGGTACCCCAAGCATATGAAGTGTAATAGATGTATGTGAATGGTTGCTTGCAATGGACCTTGGAGGCAGTGGAAAGAGGCATTATGGAGCACTTAGAACTTGGTAAGATATCAAAGATGGCAAAGTCATCCATTATATCCTAAGTCATCATCAGTCATCAACTTTTGCTCTCTGGACTTCAATAACTCAGGAAGAGAGAGGGAGGCTGAAGACTTTGCATAATTTTGCCTCACTTAAATCCAACTGATGCATAAGTGAAAAGATGTCACCTACACCATTTTACCATTTTTACTTACCTCAAAGTCCTGTTGTGATAGGCAAATGACGAAGCAGCAGATATGGATACAGTGGAATCTGTAGTCACAATCCTATACAGGCAGCCCTGGCTATCAGCTAATTTTCTCACTGAACTAGAACAGCAATGGTATTTTGTCCAAGTAACCTTTTTGAAGGATTGTATTGCTCACCTCTTGGCATGAGGAAGTGGCTAGAAAAGGTACCCTAAAATTGTCTGTTTCACCCAATCTTGACACACTTATCATGGCAGGTAGGAATCCCACCATGCAATTGAAATACACACACACAAAAAAACAAAGGCCTGAAGACCCTCAAAATTAATGTGCTGAAAGAAGAAAAGCTTATAATTCTGGGTGACTTTAATGTCATGTTAGGCTCAGACTACCAGACATGGCAGGGAATCCTTGGGAAGAATGGAGTTGGAGACAGCAACCGCAATGGTCATTGATAACTGAAGACTTCCGTATCTCATGACGTTCTCATCACCAACACTGTTTTACATTTATCTAATTGCAATAAAACTTTATGGACACAATTCTCACAGCAAACACTGGCATTTAATAGGCTATGTGATTGTAATGAGAAGAGACAGACAGGATGTGAGAATGAGAAAGGCAATGTGTGATGCAGAGTGCTGGACTGATTATAGATTTATCCTCTCCAAGATCAATATTCACATTCAACAAAAGTGGTGGTCCACAGGCAAGATGATTACTAGAAGACTTCCTGTCAACAGTTTAGAGTGATTCTCTTTGCATAAAATTTGTTACTAACTTGGAGGAAAAGCTGAGCTAATGCACAGCTGTCAATAGCAGAACAGAAAAGGAGTGGATGGCTTTCAGAGATTTGATATAAAGAACTGAATCTACACCCAACTAGGCCAGAACACCCACAAGCATCAAGATTGCTTTGAAAAGAATGATGAGGAAATTCAAAAGCTACTAAATGAAAAAACGAGAATTCCAAAGATGTATGAGCAGGATAACTTCTCTGTCTCTAAAAAAGCAGCATTTAACTCCATCAAAAGTAACGTGCAAGTGAATCTTAGAGATGCAGAATTCTTGGCTCCATAAGAAGGCAAATGAAATTCAGTTCTGTGCTTTTAATAGCATTTCAAAGCACTTTTATCATTCCCTGAAGACTATTTATGAGCCAAAGATTTAAGTTATATCTCAACTACTCAATGCTGATGGAGCCATACTGATTAGTGATAAGAACAGAATCCCGGCGAGATGGGCTGAATGTTCTCAACAGATCATCAGCCACCGACCACATACCTCAGGTCAAGCTAGCTGAAGTTCCAACTGAAGAAGAGGTTTTGAATGTTATTAGACTCCTCTTGTATGACAAAGCACCTAGGGCTGATTCTATTCCAGCTGAGATTTACAAGGTGGGGAGAGGGGATCCATTGCACATGTAAAAACTGACTGAAATTTTCCAGATTATATGGCAAGGGGAGGTTATCCCCCGGAGTTCAAATACATCTCCAATGTCCACCTCTATTAAAGTAAAGGGAATAGATTGTCATGTGACAATCACAGGGGCGTCTCTGTCTTAGCCACTGCTGGCAAGATTCTTGCGAGAGTCCTCCTTAATAGTCTGATCCTTCATCTGGAAGATGGTCACCTACTTGAGAGCCAGTATGGCTTCAGAAAGGGCCAAGGAATGGCTGCCTGACAGCTCCAAGAGAAATGACTGGAACGGAGCAGAGGTCTATACACAATATTCATAAATCTAACCAAGGCCTTTGGTAATATCAATTGTGAGGGCTTGTGAAAGAGCATGTCAAAATTTGTTTGCTCAGAGAAGTCCATCAGTATTGAACACCAGTTTCATGATGCCATGCTTGCATGAGTTTTGGATGATACACAATATTCTCCCGGTCACCAATGCAGAGAAAAGGGGTTGTGTGCTTGCTCCCATGTTTTTTTTTTAAATATGATGTTTTCAGTAATGTGGTCAGACATCTTCAGTGAGAATGGACATAACAACAAAGTCAGCTACTGCACTGACAGGAAATTATTTAACTTGAAAAGACTACAGGCCAATACTAAAGTGAAGGGAGAGCTGTCGTGTGACTTTTTGTTCAGAGATGATTGTGCACTCAATGAAACTCTGAGGCTGAGATGCAACAGAGTTTGGGTCGATTCTCTGCTGCTCGTGCTAATGTTGGCCTGACAATTAACACCAAAACTCACAGGTCCTCCACCAGCCAGCACCACACCATCCATCTGTGGACCCATGTAACTGATGGAGAAGTTTTGAATACTTATAGTATACTTTCCAGGTGATGAGGTTGATGAACACATTGGAGCCCTGCAGTTTGGTAGGGAGCCTAATATTTATTTGCCTCCTCCATTTTCCTTTGGAGCCTCCCAGAGTCAAAACTGAAGCAAACTATTGTGCTGACCTCATGATGTATACCTGTGAAATCTGGACAGGGTATCAGTATCAGGCCAGGAAATGGATTGCTTCCATTTGAATTGTCTTAAGAAGGTTCTGAAGATCACCTGGCAAGAAAAAGTACTGGACACAGACGTCATTTCTCAAGCTAAAGTGCCACACGTTCAAATCTACTCCAGAGAGCATAGCTTTCATGGGCTAGCCATGTTATTTTAATACCAAATGTATGTTTGCCTAAAAGATTATTTTATGGAGAATTCACAGAAGGCAAGCACACACATGGAGGTCAGAAGAAGCAATACAAGGGCACTCTCAAGGTCTGTCTGAGAAGTAAGAAAGCCTGGAAAAGGTTTGGAAAGCATAGGGAGCCCACATCAAGGAAGGTCCTATGCTCAGTGAGCAAAGTAGAATTACAGGTACTCAAAAAAAAATAAGATGTGCAAAGTTAAAGACATTATCACTCCAAATGTTCCTATGGACTATTTGTGTCTGACCTGTGGTAGAGCTTGCTGAGTTGCTGTTGATCTGAGGAGATACAGCTGGATGTATTTTACCCTAACAGAGTGATGTCGTTTTGGTCTTCTTAGAACTTGGAGGACAATGACCATTGCTGCTGAATTGTGATTTTCAGATTTTTTCAGAAGGAGTAACCGGAATTAGACCCAAGAAAGAGAAAATTCATAATGCTGCCATAGCAGAGAATTTGGAGGATGCGTTTTTGGAGACATTGGGCCTCTTTGCTCTAATTTTCCAATGTTTGGGTGGTTCCCCTATCAGCTTTTTACCTGGTGGAACAAGCTTTCTTACAGAGATGAAGCAAAGCATGCTTCCATCTCCTTGAGACAAGAGGAATAGCCAGGGGGTGATACCACTGAACTGCAAAGTACTTGGAGGAAGGAAAGACTTTAACCACTAAACAGAGGATTTCATATTACCTCAAGCATGAGGTCTGGACTAGATCCTTGGAGTACTCCCCTCAAGTGCAACTGTGACCTTGAATTATTAAAAATATTCCTTGGAATCCCCACTCCAATCAGTTCGGAATCCACCAAATTATATTGTCTCAATTCCACGTGGCTCTATTTTTGCCTCTAAAATACTAGATATTTTTATACAAAGCTTTGCTAAAAATTCAGATACACTGGAGAAATGACCAACTACTTTAAGGCTGATCCCATTCTTCCAGGGACTGAGTTAAGTGTGGAGAAGAGAGAGTATGCCCCAGTTGAGGGGATGTTGTACAATTCCTTCCTTGCTATGGTTTTTTTTTTTTTTTTTTGGTAAAAGCTAACTGATTTTTAATTAGTGGAGCAGCATTTTACCCACCTCCTGATAAGGAGGTGTAGTCAATGCAGAATGAGCCATATTTTGTTGGGTATGGCCAATGAAGAAATGTTTTCCTTGAGTATAAGGTTTAGTATCTCTAAGAGGAATTTTTGTTTTTCTTTCATTCTCATTTGGGAGAGGGATGGGATTAGAATGGGAGGGAGTGAATGCATATTTGCTGACTGAAAAATAAAAAAAAAATTCAGTATTAAAATTAATTAGTATTGAAGAAATGTGGGGAGGTTAACTGGATTACAGGGAAGACAATAACTGATAAATTATATTGAGGAGATGGTAACTGGTAATTGCTCCTGGGAGAATCTCTGGGAAAAGGAAGTTGAAACAAATTTATAAGAACAAGAATCATTCCTTAATGGAGAAGTGGTCAACAGGTATCAAAAGAACTCAAAGCTACCACTTATGATATGAAAAAATACATCGTCACTAATAAAAAGAAAAATGAAAATGAAAACAACTTTGAGCTCCTGTCACACCCATCAGAAAGCAATTTAAATCTAAACCTGGAAAAACTTTTAAGTTATGCATTTGCTTTACCCAGTGATCCCAATACAATGTGTTTACCCCAAAGGGTTCAAAGAAATAGGCAAAGGACCCATAGACCCGCAAAGATTTACAACAGCCCTTTTTGTTGTAGCAAAGAGCTAGAGACAAAATGGATGTCTATCGATTGTGCAATGGCTGCACACATTATGGTCCATGATAAAGCAGTGGAATATTACTGCATCATAAGAAATGATGAAAGGGCTAGATGGATTCAGTTGGTGAGTGGAAAGAGGAGGCCAATTTATACAATGTCTACAAGCGAAAATGTGATCTATGATTAACATAATCTCCAATCCAAACTCCGAACGAATGTTTCTCCCTTTTCGGCAGAGAGATGATAGGCCAGAGAGCAATTCATTCCCATACTACAGAAATGGCTTGAAAAGATTGGGAAAGAGTTCTACCAAAGGCCTTCCATGACAAATAGGACAACGAAGGCAAATCAAAACAGAGAAAGAAAACTTTAGACAGATTTTCCTAATGAATAGTGATACCAAATAAAATACTAGAAAGGAGATTACAGCAATATAACAAAAAATTATACACTTTAGCCACCTGAATTTATACCAGGAATTATGGATTGTTTAAATATTAGGGAAATTATAAGCCTAATGGACTATTTTAATAACAAAACAAAAATTACTCCATTATCTCAATAGATGAAGAAAAAGCTTTTGACAAAATATACCACCTGTTCCTGTTTATCAAAAAAATAAAATAAAATAAAATAAAAAACTCCAACAACTTATAGGCCGACATCTCATTTTGTATATTGAAAGGTCAGAATAGCTACATGATTTAGACATAAAAGGCAATAATATCATTAGCAAATTCGGGGAACATGTTTTAGCCATCTCAAAGATTGATGGAGGCTTGGTGAGGAAGGAGCAGCAGAGTCCTAACCGCACAAGGTACAAGTCAGTGGAGGAACCCATGTGATTCCTTCATTTCTGTCTTGACTCTGGACTTCTTTCTCTACTCTCTCACCCTGGGACCTGACTGTGCCTCCAAGGTGTCTTCCTCTGATTGGTTGTCTCCTCCCTCAACCTGTATTTTCAGGAAGGTGCCCAGGCCATCCTAGTTTGCTGCCATTTCTCTCCAGGCTCCATTTTACCAAATGTCTGTCCAGGTATTTTCCCACTCCCCCTCTCTAGCACTTTTTCAACTTCCTGTTCTATATTGTCTTCCCATTTGATGGAAGCTCCTTGAGAGCAAAAACTTCCTTTTTGCTTCTATTTGTATTCCCAGTGATTATCACAGTATCTGCAACATAGTAAGATATATGTTTGTGGACTTGAGTGGAGCCAGAATAAAATCAAGTGGATCAGACTATCCCCACGCAAAAGTGAGAGGTGGTCCCTGGCCCCTGGGGGTACACAGCCCCAATTCAACAACAAAAAAGCTAGAGAAATATGGTATGGTTGAGAAAACTCTGGGAGTTTCCATTTGGCTCTAACCATAGTAACATGCACAGAAGTTGCTGAAAGGGCCCCCATAGATACTGAGCCTCTAATACTCCTCTCTGGGATGTATCCTCCGTTGCCTTCCCTGAACAATCTCAATGGGGCAACGGCTTTAAAGAATGTTTTCAGCCTTCGGTGGAGCTGAAGGGCCCTGAGTGCCGGTCCCCTGCTGAGTTTCACTATCCAGTTTATCAGCACTGCCATGAGATAACCATCAATTGCTTTCTTCTCAAGCCCATATTTCAGGAGGCATAAGCAAAGCTTCCTTTAAAGAAGGTTTTGTGGCTTTCTTCCCATCCAGTAAGCCATTGGGATCTGCAGCTTTTCTCTCCTTTCCTAGACTGCCTCAAGCCACAACCGTCCCAGCTCTGGTTCAAATTTTGCCACTTGATCGATCCATGTCTATAAAGCTGCACGGTGGGAGAGCCCCAGAGCAAAAGTCCAGAGCCATTCTGGTGAGGCTGCGCCTGGAAGGGGAGACCTAATATTCCCAGAAGCACGTTGGGCATAGAATGTGGCAGGGCATGGTGGGGCCATAGAAATCAAGTCCATCAAAACTTTTTTCCTTTGTGAACCTGACTCTCTCTCTCTTGCACATCCCCATTGGGAGCTAATTGTAACTCAAATTCATCTTTATGGGGCCAAATTTATTCATAACTCCCATGTTAGCCATCTCTAGAAAGAGAAGCTCTAATACAGGAAGCTGCTTTTAGAGAAAAGATTCCTCTTTTGGAGGCCAGCTTCTGAAAGAGGCTCACCCTTGGCTCCATTACAGTCTTCCCACAGGAGTCCTTGCTCCAGGTCAACTGCTCCTACAACTGGCCCAGCTCCTTGGGCACATTGACTCCCCAGGGCAGAGAGTCCACCTACTCTGAATAGAAAAACCTTGAATGGGAGTTCTCTAGGTTCTGCCTCCAGCCTGCTTTCCTTCAGTCTCATGGCCCTGATCTCAGTAGGAACAGGAACACAGGGCTCAGAGCCCATAGGGTGGTTCCCTGGCTGGAGCTCCTCACTCCCTAGTCCCATCCAGAAGCATCCCTTCCCTTGCTCCATGACCTGCCCTCCGATTCCATCGGGCTGAAAGCCGAGGTCCTTCCCTCCAGTTGAAGCTCTCCTTTTATGCTGGCAGTCCATCATCTGCAGCATGGCCAATACAGTCCAGAATATCAGACCCAGTGCTTTCTTTACTGTCCTGGGCTGCTTCCTCCGACATCCATGAAACAGGAGTCCCTTCCTTTACCTCTAGAAGGGATTCTTCATTCATAGTTAGAGAGGCAAGAAAGAAGGAATAAGCATATATGGCATGCCCACTGTATGCCAGGCACTGGGATAAATGCCTTGTTTTTAACCAATATAATCTCATGTAATCCTCAGAACAACACTGCGAGGTAGATGTTGTTAGTATCTTACTCATTTTACAGATGATGAAACTGAGAGAGGCAGCAGAGAAGGAGCTTGTCCAGAATGACAGAACTAGTAACTGAGGCTATATTTAGGCCTCGCATCAGGCTCAGCATTCGATCCACTGGGCCACCGGCTGCCGGGGAAATTTGCAACCAAGAGCCACCCCAGTTCAACCAAGAACCGTTCAGTGAGTGACCCAACTTACCCAGCTGTTTGCAGCTCTGTCCCCACCTAGACCCAGATGTGAGCCTTGAACGTCTCCCATCTCATCCCCTTCTGACTACACAAGTTG
Organism: Myrmecobius fasciatus; assembly: GCA_023553655.1. NCBI lineage: Eukaryota > Metazoa > Chordata > Mammalia > Dasyuromorphia > Myrmecobiidae > Myrmecobius > Myrmecobius fasciatus. The sequence goes on from JAJPUD010006169.1 coordinate 126,003, forward strand.
GATATCAGGAAGACTGAGGCCCTCATGACTCATTGAACAGTGATCAAAAGGAGCTTTGTTTTGCTCTAATCCCGTGAGGAATATGCACCAAGGGTCCGGTGGCTCTTAGTTTATGTGGATGTCTCTCCCTCCTCCATCTCCATCCTGAAATGTTTCTGATCCCCAGCCCAGGCTCTGATAATCCCCAGGGTCTTGGGGAATTTGCCATGTCACACAGGCCTGGGGACTTGTTCTGCCTTTAGGTAGCCAGGAAGTTGCAACAAGGGAGACGGAGGCCAAGCAAGTGCAGGGGATAGCTAAGTGAGACCACTCCAACTTCCTGTAGGCTCATCTCCACTGGGCCTCCCTGCAGCAAGACAATCCTTAATGGAGTCCCCGTCCCATTCATCATGGCACCAATTACAATGCTTTTCATCCTTTGAAACAGGAGTCCTGAATCTGGAGCAGGAAGACCTGAATTCAAATCTGCCTTCAAACATGGTGCCTGCACATAGTAGGCCCTCTATGAATGGGGGGAAGGGCTATCTTCCCCCCAAACCTTCCATAGCTTCCTCTGTCTCCTACTTTCTCAGCTGAGACCCTTATCTCCAAAAGTTGAGACCGTTTGCTATGAGCCCCCTTTCTTTCCCTCTTTCTCATCTCCTATCACTCAGCTGCTTTCTCCTCCTTCACTCTTGTTTCATGGGAAGAGATAGTTCTTCTACTTGCCAAGGCCAGCCCATCTGCCCACACAAGTGATCCCCTGCCATCCTGTCCCTTTGAGAACGTTCACCCCTCCTTCACCCACACTCTCAGTTCTCTCCATTCTCTCCCTGACCGCTGGTTCAATCCTTCCTCCTCATGTCTCCCCCATCGTCAAAAACCCCCAACTGATCCTTCCATACCCTGATCATTGTCATCCCACATCTCTCCTTCTTTTGTGGCTCACCTCCCTGGAAAGGATGCCTCGCCCTCCTTTTTTCTCACATCTGCCTTCCAACCTCCTCCATCCAAGGGAAAGAGCCCTCTCTGCAAAGTTACCAGCGATCTCTTACTTCCCAAACCAATTGGTCTCTTCTCCATTTTCATTTTCTTCCTCCTCTTTGCAGCTTTTGACCATAGTGATCATTCTCTTGTCTTTGATGCTCTCTTTTCTCTAAGTTCTCAGGAGCTGCTCTCTACACATGGGAAACAACTCATCTGAGGGACTAACATGATCTTTCATGCAGCCAAACCAAGTATTTCTGGGGCCACATGAGGGAAAGAGAAGAAGGAATACAATTATCTCGCTGTAAGCTTACTTCAAAGCCCGGGGCCCCTAATTGGGATTTTGTTGAAGACCTTTGGGGTTCATGTAGCAGAATAACTCTGAATCTTGTGCATTGGGACTCAGACAAGCCTTTCCTTTTCAAGATGGAACCTTGCTCTAAGGCCTGAACCAAAACACATGATTCAGAGGAACTGGCTTGCAGAGGCCACATGGGCCTAGGGGACTCGCCTTTGATCGATCAATTGTCCATTGCCTGACTCAGCCTTGCTCTTGTGCTTTCATGTGCCCTAACCACCAGCTCCCGAGACTGCACTTATCCAAGTCAGGGGCTCCTTTCCTACTCCCTTCATCCTCAACTCTGCTTTGATGATGTCTGGTCTGTCTGGCATGTTTGGCTGACATTAATGTTAATACTCCCCCCGCCTCTGACTGGACATGCCGTCTTAAACTCTTCCTCTGTGTTGTAAAGTGCCACTGGACCCAGATGGCTCTGAGGGGAAACTGAGGCAGGTGACTGCACAGCCCTCTCTCAGATCTAAATCACTTGCAAGTCCTGGTGTCACCTTTCTGGTGTCACGATCCCCTTCAAGAACAAAGGAGAAACAACAAGAACCACAAAGTGACTTGGGTAAGATTTGTGTTTTCCTTTGACAAATGTGGTTTGAACCTATATTAAAAAGTCTAGTCACTCTTTTGAGTCAGCTTATCTGGACAGATTTTTCAAAATTCTCTTGATTTATATGTTTTCCTCCTCTATCCCTCTCCCTTCTCCCTCTCAGACAGTCATCCTTTATTACCAAGAAATCTCAGGTGGACAGTTGATCCCACAACATGGACTGCAAATCTCCTAGTTGTTGTCTAAGCTCTGATGATATCGGAGGGGCTGTGTGCCTCAGAGGCCATTAATCCTGCCAAGCTGGGCTCTGGGGATTACTGCCTGGTATCTTTTACCTGACAAATAAACGGAGCTCAGTTGCTAAGGGCCTCTCTCTCTCTCTCTCTCTCTCTCTCTCTCTCTCTCTCTCTCTCTCACTGTCTGTCTCCTCTCTCTCTGTCTCTTTGTCTTTGTCTCTGTCTCTGTCTTTGTCTCTCTCTGTCTCTGTCTCTCAGATTCTCTTTCTCTTTCTTTCTCTTTCTTTTTCTTCCTCCCTCCCTCCTTCCCTCCTCTATTTCTTTTTTGCTTGCTTTCTTGCTTCCTCTCTTTCTTCTTTTCTCTCTTTCTTTTTTCCTCCCTTCCTTTTTGTAGAGGGCTGATATTGAATAAATCCATGTCTTCCTCCTTCCTTTCCTTCCTCCCTTCCTCTCTTCCTCCTTTCCTCCTTCCTTCCTTTCCTCCCTCCACCTGTCCTTCCTTCCTTCCTTCCTTCCTCCCTTTCTTTGTCCTTCAAGGGCAAGCCCATGCCCACTGACTTCCCTGCTTTTCCCCATTTTACCCAGTACATAGAAGGGAGAGTAGTAGATCTCTAAGGAAACATTTGCTAAGAGTTTACATGGAGCATCTGCTTCTTTCCACTCCTGGCTTAGCAGCAGCATTCTCATCCAGGAGAAAATAGAATCTGCCTTCTCCCTATCACAAAAAGAACTGCTAGAAATATTTTTGTACATATCAGTCTTTTTCCTTTTGGGATACAGACCTAGTAATGGTATTACTGAGTCAAAGATTATGCATCGTTGGGTAGCCCTTTGAGCTATTCCAAATTCTTCTCCAGAATGGTTAGACTAGTTCACAACTCTACCAACAATGAATTAGTATGCCAACTGTTTCACATCTCCTCCAGAATTTGCCATTGTCCTTTTCTAACCTGTTAGCCAGTCTCACGGTTGTGAGGTGGTACCTCTGAGTCGTTTTCATTTCCATTTCTATAGTCGATAATGATTTACAGCATTTTTTTCTTTTGATTATTGATGGCTTTCATTTCTTCCTCTGAAAATTGCCCGTTAATATCCCTTGACCTCTTCTTTTTCTAGATTTGGCCTTCTCTAATTTAGAAATGAAACTTATCAAGGAAATTTGCTGCAAAGGTTTTTCCACAATTTCCTGCTGCTCCTTGAATTTTAGCTGTATTCACTTTTTTTTATTCAACATAGTATATTGAATTTATTGTCCAAGAAACACATCAATAATCAGTCATTTATCATCCATGCAATTATATCATATTAATTATGTTCATCATATTATATAATTGTCATTTTATATATAACATATATAACACATGTCATGCATATATAGGGTTAATTAATTACATATGCACACTGACTACATGTAATCAATTATATTATTATATTAACTCATCATTAACTTATATGCATAATTGTGTAATAATGTATTAATTTATATGATGACGTGATCAGTATCATCATGTTATATCATGTTATATAGTTATATCATGTTATATAGTTAATTCACTATTTAAGTTTATATGCTTAATCATGCATTATTTATTAACCATACATTTATGTTAATTGCAATGATCACATTGTATACTTTTCCTATCAATTGTCATCCCATAATCAATCATGCAATTATATCAAATTATATGAATAATAATAAAATACATTATTATATATGATCAATTTAATGATCAATTACTATTAATATCAAGTATCTAATATAACAATGAATGTTTATATGACCAATTATATAATATTTTTATTGTATGGTTATTATTATAATTATGATAGTTGTGATATCGCAGCATGTAATTATAGCATATGCACAGTGTTTTATATATTATATTGTATTAATCCATCATAAAAGCAATCATCCATAATATACAATTGCTTTATATACTGTGCTTAATTCATCAATAAATTATATGATTACTCACACAATTACGTATTAACTGTGTAATTGTTATGTTAGATTTATCTTACATTAAGATGTTGTATAATTTGTAATGTATGATTGTATGATATACATAATATGTTATGGTCATGTTTATTATGTATCAATACTGATTATATAATTGATATAGAATTAAATATTTAATTATATAAGTTATTGTAAAAATAATTGTTATATATTAATTCCATTATCATTTGTTAATTGTACATTTTTATTATATCATAAAGTTGTGATATCATATTTTATGTAATATATAAGCATAATCAAATGTACCTTTACATTATATTGTTGTTAAATCACATGATTATTCACACAATTATTTATTAACCTACATAATATATAAACATCTTTATTATGCATCTAATTTATTATTAAATTATGTGATCAATCACAAAGTTTATTATGATTAATTAAAATCATGAATATAAATTATTGCAAAATAATTATGAACTTATTTATTATATCATTAAATTCATTGTCATTATTACATTGCTATAATAGTACAAGTATATGATGTGCATAATGCATCATTCATTTTATTGTTAGTTACACAATTATATGTAGCTAACATGTGTTTCCAATTTATTATTATTAAATTACTTGATCAACCATACCATTTTATAATTGTGTATAATTTCATCATGATATTATTGCATCTTACACTTAATTTAGTAAATGAAATGATGTGATTAAGCATACATTTTATTATATAATTATTATATTAACTATAATCACATGTTGCATTATGCATGATTATATTCTATCCTATGATGTAACATATTATATTAATAAAATAATTATATATCAATGCTCATTAATCAAAAAAATAAAAGGCAAAAAGTAGTATGGTGAATTATCTATGGACCTTTTTTGGGGGGGGAGGCAATCAGGGTTAAAGGATTTGTCCAGGGTGACAATTTCTGAGAACAAATTTGTATTCAGGTGTTCTTGACTCCAGTGCTAGTGTTCTATCTACTGTGTGGCCTAGCTGCCCTCTGAATTGACTAGATACATTTTAAAGAAAAATTAATGTAATAAAGATTCTAGTTTTCACAAATGATCTTCTATTTTCATTCTACTTTATATATGAAAATGTACTTTTTGTCTTTGCTAAAGTTAGAATAAAAAATAAAATTAAGAATAACATTGTTAGAAAGGAAGGCAAAATAAAACATTTTTTTTCAATAGAGGAAACCACAGTCCTAGATATTCAATAGGGAGCTAATACTTCCTCTCTGAATCTCATCCTAAAGCTAGAAATTCTTTGCAAAATTAATAAACTATCTTGAACTGATTTCTTTTCAAAGGTTCGGTTGATGTTGAAAAGATTTTCCTAAAGAAACCATGTCTTTATCTACCAGCTTACAAGTCAGAGCAATTGGGCAGTCAGGACCATTTGTCAGAACAATCCATACAGATATAATAACATTGTAAAGACAAACAATTTTGAATACTGCAAGAACTCTGATCTATCATACAATTATATTAATTATGATTATTTTATTATAGAATTGTCATCATTTTATACTAATATATAAGTATGTAATATGCAGGCTATATTATATTTTGTTAATTAATTCTACATTTATATTCAGTGTGAATAATTGCATATAATCAATCATATTGCATATTCTTATATTGCATAATTGATGATACAATTATCCATTGATTTATATGGTTTCTAAAACCATATAAATTGATTTATATGGTATTTAAACAGCTTTGGTGTAACATTATTATATGTCTGATTTCTTATTGAATTATGATTAATCAAATACATATTTATAAGTCAATTATATTAATTATGGTTTTATTGTACATTGTATCCTATTATATGCAAAATATGATTACATTATGCACAATGCATTGTTCTATTAGGTTAGTTATTCATATTTGTTGATTTATTATTTGTATTAATTATGCATAACTAATATAATCAATTACACAATATAAGGAATTATATTTAATTAACATTAAATTGTGTGGTATAATTATTTATTAATTCAAATATATGTAATCAACTTTACATTTTTACATATTATATACCTAATATATTATTATACCATATGATCTATCACAGAATTATTATTTTATTATATTTATTACCATTTTTATATTAATATAATACATAATTATGCCATGCATTGCTATATCACTTTTTATTAATTTTTATTAATAAAAGTTTATGTATAATTAATAATAATTATTAATGATAATAATAATGAAGTTTATTAATTATCATATAATGGTATATTATTTACACAAATATATATATACATATAACCAATGTGTTATTATATTTAATTCATCAGTAAATTGCATTTTTAATCAAACAAGTATTTATCAATTATATAATTGTATGTAATTAATTTCACCATTATGTTTCTATTTCCTGTTGCATTTAATTATTAAAAGTCATGATTAATTGTTTAATCTTTAATTGTATAATATTTTTGTGGCTTATAATTATATGTTAATATGATCACCAGTGATATATATACTTTGGAAATAATATAATATATTATATATATACATACATATATACACATGTACATATATACATACACACATTGTTGATCCCTCCCTTCCCCCTCCCCCTCTATCTGTATGTAAAATCACCAGTTTTACATTCCTGCTCTTCAGGAAACCCAAACCCTTATTTATTATCACCCTCTTATTGAACTTTTCATGCACATGGGTCCCAATTCTTGTTTCACTTTCTTCCTATTCTTTCTCTGTTCTCCCTACATGATGCTCTCAGAACAACCTGGAAAGACCGGAGCTGATGCAAAGTGAAATGTACTATGTGCAAAAATAGGAGCAATATTATAGGATGATCAGCTGTGAATGACGTAGCTGTTCTCAGCAATGCGATGATCCAAGACAACTCTGAAGGACTTAATGATGAAAAATGTTACCTATCCCCAGAGAAAGAACTGATGGTGTCTGAATACAGATTGAAGCATAATTTTTTTTCACTGTCTTTACTTTTCTTGAGGGTTTTTTTTTTTGGTCTATGTTTTCTCTCACAACATGACTAATATGGAAATCTTTTGCATGACTAGACATGTATAATTTATGTGGAATTTCTTGCTTTCCCAATGGGGAGAGGGAAGGAAGGAAGGGAGAGAATCTGAAACTCAAAGTTTTAAAAATGAATGTTTAAAATTGTTTTTACATGTAATTGGAGAAATATAAAATACTAAATAAAAAACTCTTGCAAATGCTATCTATCCTAATTTCTTCTTTGCTTTTACTTTTCCTAAGCAAAAAATAAATAAATAAAAATAAATCATTCTTAGAAGAACACATTAGAGACAGCGCAGTGATACAGTTGATAAAGAACTTGCCCTGGAGTCAAGAGAACCTGACTTCAAATATGGCCTCAGACGTTTGCTAGCTGCGGGATCCCAGCCAAGTCCCAATTGCCTCAAAAAACAAAACAAGAAAATGGCAGAAAAATATTCTCCTAGAATTAAAACTTTGCTTATTCCCAAATTATTTGTTTTTTGATTTAAACAAATCTCTTTCCTTCCAAGTTGGAGAGAAAAACTAATAACTGGACTAAATGCTTCTAAGCACCAGATAAATTTGGGAACTACAGACTGCAAAGCCATTTGGGGGGGACTCACTGGTGATAAAACTTTAAACTGGCTGGGTTCTATATATCCTATAATCAGTAAAATTGCCTTCTTCCTTCACTCCAGAAGAACAACTGTGTCATTCTCCAGGAAAGAGAGAGAGAATTAATAGAGGTGTGATGTGTGTACATACTTCACAAAGTTTCAATTTTTAAAGATCTTAGGGGTTTGCAAACCCTAGAACCCACTAGGATATTTTCCAGCACTTATAATAACACACAAACCATCACATTTTCATCATAGTTTGGAAATGCACAGTAAACAAATTACATTTTAGTCATAAATTTAGCCTCTAGTTCATAGCGACATTTAAATAAATAAAGCTTAAAAATGCAGACTTGGATAGACCAGCCCTTCTTGAGGTTCCCCCTGTAATTAACCAAATTGTGCCCCAAAAAGCTATGTTTCAGAACAGAATGACCAGATCGCATAATGACCACTGACTCCTCCAAACAATGGAGGAGGTTTCTGTCAGATTTCTGTCATAGAAAAGGGATATCACTAACTACTAAAATTATACTCCAGATTTATAAACGTTATCTCTGTTTTGAAACAGATCGAGTTGGGAATCTGGATAGGAAGAGTAGCCGAGACACTCCATAAACACAAATGCCAATCAGGCAATAGGACAAAAATACACAGAGCGCTAACTTGCCTCTAAATTTCGCAATTTAGAGCACAAGATTCTGGACAGCAAGTATCAGCACTTGCTCTTCTCTAGAAGTTTCTGAATTGCAAACTGGAATACTCATGGAGATGGGGATCCAAGAAGGTCTGGGCTAGTCAGTCCCATCTGGGATGCCAGAAGTGTTAGGCAAATTTTCTTTAGATCATCAACTAGCCACTGCCAATAAACCAGCAGGGATCAGAGACAGATTTTACTGCAGTTTATTCACTCTGAGTGTGACATCAGCCGCTGGAAATTTGTCCATCACAACTTGGTTATATATTACATGAGACAAAGAGGAAAAGATGGCTGCTTACCATAGTGTAGCTACTTATTTTTCAAATGTGTTCATTAAGGAAGATGGACATCATCAGTTGCAGGAGATTGACAAGGGATGTGTGTGACCTTGTTAGTATAACTAGTTGCACTAAATAAAAAAGAAAAATACACATCGCCCACCAGACTAGATAAAAGAAGGCTTAGGCTACAGAAAAGCCTTTTTCTTTCAACAATCAGGTCTTTTTGTACCAATTAGGGGAACAAAGAAGACACTGGAGGGAAACAGCAGATGTAGCTGCCCCTGCAGTTCAGGCGGCAGTCAAACACAGCAAAAATGGTAAAGACGGAACCAAATAGAGGCAATTATGTCCTCCCCAAAATCCACTTTCAACAAACTCTAAAAAAAGATAAGAGTAGCCACAAGAACTCCCAAAATGAATGGAAGAAATGAATGAAATGCTGAAATAAGATGTGGAATTGAATTAGAGCACTTGAAAAAGAAAGAATACTCCTTAGAATAGAAAGTAGAAAACTTTAGCAAAGTAATGGGAACCCTGAACAATAGGATGATATAAAAGAGAACTCCATAGTTTAAGAATACGATAACAAAAAAGGACCAAAATCTGAAAAATGAGGCCCCAAACTAAGCAATTAGCAGAACACCTGAGGTATCTACTAGCAGTAACTAATCTGGAAAAGGAATACAAGAGGGATAATTTTAAAATCATTCGGCTCTCTTAAAACCATGAATTAACAAAAAAAAATCACAATTTTTAATAAAGAAAATTGGCCAGAACTAGAGATGCAAAGATTTTAAATATGTCCAATATGCTGATTTCTTTTTCTTGACTATCATTATTTATTTCAAAGGGGATCTTCTATGAGGGCTGAAAGGATGAGTTTGTGGGTAGTGACAGACAAGCTAAAAAGAATCAATAAAAGCAAAAATATACAGAAGAAAATAAAAGAATTTCAAAAAGTTATACAAACAAGGCAAGATTATTACAAACATGAAATGTTACATGTACTTTCCCAAAAAAACTTTTCCAAAAAAGCTTTTACCCCTACTGCATACAGTATGTGGCATTATGGATAGAGTCAAGAAGACTTGAGTCCAAACCCAAGCTCAGATGCTTACTACCTATGTGACTTTGGGCAAGCCAACTTGTGCCTGCCTCTGTAAGGGCTCTCAAATGGTAAAAACCATAACAGGGGTGATGTGGAATGGGATGTGGGGTCCCTTTTGGGTGTGGGTAGTCCCTATTGGGATAAAAGCCATAAAAAAGATTCAGTGTCCAGTAAATAACTTTGTGTGTGTATGAGAACTTACTCAAACCAACCAGCACACGGCCTTAAGGGTCTAACCACCTGCACTGGCCTTCCACCTGGGTTCCGAAACCAGGCCCAAAACATGAGTCAAAGCACACTAATGTGTGCATGATACTCTATAGCTGCACCTCCCTTGGATTGATTTTTATAATGACCATTGGATTTGGTGGGGGGGGGGCATTTTTTGTGGAGATCCATTGAATAGTCTGGCTGACATCCCAGATTGCATGGTGGGGATCAGAGATCCATGGACTCATTTGGCAGCCATTCCAAACAGCTCCTATATAAGTAACCCAAATAAGTATTAAAGGATTATTATACTCATATTGGAGCTCCCAGCCTCTTTCTTTGGTACCCATTTGCCCCTTTGGTGGAGGGGTGGCCCTTGATTGGAGAACTCTGGACCCTAACACTGTTTCCTCATCTGTAAAAATAAGAATAATAGCATCTATTTTCTCAGGTTGCTGTGGATAAAATAAGATAATATTGTAAAGTGTTTTGCAAATTTTAAAGGGTTATAGAAATGCTAGCTATATCTATATATTTACACACCCACACTCTCTCATATCCATATCCATTCAGACCCAAAGACAACCCTTCTATACATATATGTATGCCCCTGGGATCCAGCAGAGTTGGGACTGGAGTGCTTTAAGACTAGGGAATGGCTCTCTCTGGTAACATTTTCTTAGCAGTGATATGTAAATAAGATACTTGAGGGGCAGATATGGACTCGATATTATTCATATTATGTCACATTGGCGGCTGCCTATTCTGGCTATGGACTTGTCAATCTTTCTTTCAAGCAAGCCCTGCTATGACCTCTGCCAGGAGAAGGCAGATTCTATTTTCTCCTGGATGAGAATGCCGCTGCTAAGCCAGGAGTGGAAAGGAGCAGATGCTCCATGTAAACTCTTAGCAAATGTTTCCTTAGAGATCTACTACTCCCCCTTCTGTGTGCTGGATGCAATGAGGAAAAGCAGGGAAGTCAGAGGGCATGGTCTTGCCCTTGAAGGACAAAGAAAGGGAGGAAGGAAGGAAGGAAGGAAGGAAGGAAGGAAGGAAGGAAGGAAGGAAGGAAGGAAGGAAGGAAGGAAGGTTCTGG